>SKCR01031751.1:0-144097 GCA_019454045.1 Zanthoxylum bungeanum
GCTTTTTGAGATGCTTCCTCTCAATTTAACTAGAGCACTGAATATTACAAACTTTTCAATTACAGTTCATGTTCGTATGTTTCTAGGTATGTTGCTAATATCTGCTAACTGAACATATGAAGATCCATTTTAGTCCGTTTTATGGAGAATTTACAAATTAAATAATTTAGAAGGAAATAAACAAAAATTAACTGATTTCAAAAATAGGCTTGAGATACGTCTCAGGAGTGGAATGCCTTACTCAGCCATCTTTTACCAATTTCACCCTTTTAGTCAAAATAAAAATACAAAAACACAAAATATTTTTGTAATTTTTGAAAAATTTTCAATTTTTTTGTATTTTTCGAAAAATTTTGGACTAAAAACAACACACAACTAAAAACAAGGTACTGATCAACTAATTCCCTCCCCCAAACCTAAATGAGACATTGTCCCCAATGTCTTAAAAAATAGAAGAAAAGTTTAGAAGATAATACCTGGTTAGTTGAAATTCTACAGGAAATTAAAGGTTAAGATCCAGATTAATCCTACGCCTCTTACCACGATCGTCCTCGGACCAATTTATCTTTGAAAGGATAGGGTCAACTTGTGGTTCATAAGGCTAAGAGTTGGTCAATTAAATCCGGAGCAGTTATGGCAGTAAAAAGTAGTTCTTTCAAAGGTTTTGACACGAACCCATTTCTTCGGGCATCATCAAGAACACACAAAGAAAATCATAAAATCCATCAACGTTAAACAACCCAATTGGTTTCTAGTGTATCTTCAAGTTCCCCAAAGATAACACTATAAAAATTTCCTCCAATGTACCCAAGCCACCTGGCAAAGGAATAAAAACATCAACACGGTTAATCATTTCTACCAGTCGTTCAGACATATCTGGCACAATCAGTTCCTCTCTGTTTGATGGTTCAATAAGATTTGCTTCTGCCCAGGGTTTTGGGATGATTCCCAAAATGTGACCGCCTCCTTCCTGTACGGCATTTGAAACGATCCCCATTAGTCCAAGATTTCCTCTGCCATATATTAAGTGCATATTCCTTACAGCTAATACTCGACCCAATTTCTGTGCTGCTTCTACGTATTGTGGTTTAGTACCAACACTACTACCGCAAAACACACAGATGTTCTCAATTCGTCTTCTTGAAGTGGCTTCCATTTTTTTTATGTATTTCGTTCTCAACTCTGGATGCCTTCAAAAGTGCAATGACGGGCTGAATTTATAGTACCTGAAAAGGGTGAGTAAAAATAGCACAAGTATCCTCCAGAGGACGATTAGTAGCGAAATAATATCACGATAGTCAAAAAGGTCTGGATCCTGTCGGAGAAAATAAAAGAAAACAACAAAACAAATTACAATTATTAGGAAAAGACAAAGAGATATAATATTCACAAGAAAAGTAACAGCTTGATTAACGTCTATGCGTCAGGGACAAGCTTCCCATCCAATTTTCTTATAAATTGGCAAACATGGTCTTTTTGAGTCAGATTCCCGAGACTTGACAATTGTCTTTCTTTTTGAATTTGTGTATGTAATTTGTGAAAGGCTATGTGAACATATCCACTAGGATGCGTCTCAAGAGTCGAAGATAATCATCTAAAGACTCCTTACTCAAGCCATCCCTAATGAATTTAATTTTGTCTTCGCGATTATCAGACACCATTCCTAAAGAACGACAATGTGTATTGCAATTCCAGCGTGCACATTTGTAACAAAAACCCATTTGTTTAGCTCTACGTTTCTTTGCATAGATGCTTCTTCCAAAACCAGGCAGATGTGAAATAAAAGAGTCAGAAGACTCACGTGCCAATCGTACTCGTGCTTCAATTACCCAACGAATTTTATTAGGAATACCTTTGATCATCAGTAGTCTCATCCGTTCCAAGCGAGCTTTGTAGACTTTCATCAGAGATTTTTTAGGGAGAGAAGGAAATTGCTTGTGAAGATTTGCGAGAGCTTCTTCCATCGTGAAATGACTAAACCTGCAAAAATTAAACACACAAAAATAAAACACACCAGATCACAATATATACAAAAATTGCATGGGTTGCCTCCCTACGAGCGCTAAGTTTAAAGTCGTCAGCTAGACGTGACTTCTCGAACGTTAGGCTAGATCTGAAAGTGTGACACTTTCTTTTTGTCGCTCAAATGATTCTCCCCAGTAGTGCTTAACACGCTTGTTTTTAACCTTGAAAGTTTTGTTGGAGTCAGGATCATGTATCTCAACGGCTCTGTCTGGTAAAACTTTGGTTATCACAAATGGACCTGACCACCGTGATTTTGGCTTCCATGGGAAGAATTTCCCCCTTGATTTGTTTAACAGTACCTTCTGCCCTGGTTCCAGTTGTATGCGCACTATCTTCTCATCATGTCTTTTCCTTGCCTTTTCCTTGTACAATTTGGCATCCTCAAATGGTTGTATGTGAAATTTCTCTAATTCGTTGAGCTGGTGGAACTTTTTCTCTTCTGTTGCTTGTAGTGCAAGAATAGGCTTCTTCAGTACGCAGTGCGCTTTATCTTCAGGCTCCACAGGTAATTGACATGCTTTAAGTTTGTCAGTAGAACTTTATCTTTCATCAGAGTTCTGAATGGTACTATGTATCACATCAAGTCTGAAACATTCCTCATTCTTTTCATCATCTGGGAAATTCATGGCTTTGAAAACATTGAATGTTACTTCTTGGTCTTGTACCCTCATGGTTAGTTCTTCTTTTTGTACATCAATAATGGTTCGACCTGTAGCCAAGAATGGTCTCCCGAGGATGATTGGCACGTCTGCTTCTTCCTCCATATCAAGGACAATAAAATCTATAGGGAAAATGATTTTGTCAACCTTGACCAGCACATCCTCAACTATGCCTCTTGGAAATACGAGCGTTCTATCAGCAAGTTGTAGTGAGACTGAAGTGGGCATTGTTTCTCCAATCTGTAGTTTCCTGAAAATAGAAAAAGGCATCAAGTTTACACTAGCACCTAAATCACACAGATCCTTACCGAAGTCATGTTCTCCTATGGTGCAAGGAACAGTGAAACTACCAGGATATTTCAACTTTGGAGGAAGTTTTCTCTGAATGATGCGCTGCATTCTTCTGATAATGGAATGTTGATATCCGCTTTTTGAACACCTCCAAGAATTGAGCAAACTGCTTGTCCAGTTTATTCTTCTGAAGACGCTGAGGAAAATGGGAGGTGGAGGTGATCTGTGTCTTTTTCCTTTGCTTCTTTTTCCTCCATCTGTTGCTTTGTTTCTTTTGGAAAATCTTTAATTGTTGTTGCCTTGATTCCACATCTTTGTTGATTTCAGTACCACTTTTTAACATGATGGCATGACATTGCTCCTTCCCCATGTCCTTGGATTTGGCTCTGTGTTGCTAGGAAGGGTACCCGGCGGTCTGTAACTCTAAGCATTGGCCAGTTGTCCAATTTGATTCTCCAGTGCTTTAATAGAAGCTGATTGACTTTGAATTAATGCTGCTTGGGATTGAAACATGCATCATATCTTGCTGCTTGAGATTGAAACATAGCATCATATCTTGCTACTTGAGTCATGTTTTGCTTCTATATTTTTCAAGTGGGTCAACACTTCTGTTATTCCTGGTTCATTTGCCTGTTCCTGGCTTTTGTTCTGTTGTTGGAATCCGGGTGGTGGATTGTTCATTTGCCCTGAATTGTTGCTCCATGCGAAATTGGGATGATTCCTCCACCCTGGGTTGTAGGTGTTGGATATGGATTGTTCCCCTGTCTGTTGAAATTATTGACATAATTCACCGTTTCTTTATGTTGGTTGAAAGATTCTGACTCAGGTGCTCCTCCAAATTGTGAACTTGTGGATCCACCATTAACTTTTATGTTAAGAGTTTCCAGATTTTTGCAAATCACATCCAGCTTGGAATTCAGTGCTGTGTTGGCTCCAACTTCATAAATTCCTGCAATTCTTTGGATCATGCTCCTTTCTGTTGGCCATAAAGAATTGTTGTTGGCTATTTCTTCGATTAGGTCTCAGGTTCATCTTCTCATTTTCCATTAAAGCTCCTCCAGCAGCAGCATCGATTGTGGTTCTCATTATTCCAGAAAGTCCATTATAGAATGTTTGGACTTGAAGCCATTTTGGAATCTCATGGTGAGGAAATTTCTGGAGCAAATCTTTGTACCTTTCCCAAGATTCACAGAGGGATTCTGAATCTTTTTGTACAAAGGATGTGATGTCATTCCTCTGCTTTCCGATTCTGGCTAGTGGAAAGTACTTTGCAAGAAATTTGGTGGCTAAAGTGTTCCAAGTTGTGATAGAACCTGCTGGTAGTGAATGTAGCCAAGCTTTAGCTCTGTCCTTCAAGGAGTATGGGAAACACGCAGTCTCATTGCTTCTTCTGATGCTCTGTTGTAGTTGAAAGTGCCGCAAACTTCCAGGAAGTTACTGATGTGGGCATTAGGATCTTCAGTTGCATTCCCCCTGAACTGAACTGAATGCTGAATCATCTGAATGCATGTTTTGATGTCACACGCATTTGCTGGTAAAGGAGGATTACAATACAGGAAATGAGTCTGTCAACCACCGGAATGGTTCTGTCTCGAATGGGAATTGGTGGTGCAACCTCCAACGGTTCAGGTTCCATGTTGACTAAAGCTTCTTGGCCTTCTCGCCTTTCCCTTCTCAACTGTCTGATGGTTCTTTCAATTTCTGGGTCAAGCGATCGGAGTTAAAGCTTCTGGTTCGTCTCATGTAGTTTCTGAGAACCTGAAACACAAGAAAACAAAAACAATAAGTAAAAAGAAATTAGCTACAAGTAACGTATCTAACCCAAATTAATAGTGAAAGATAAATAAGTCCCCTGCAACGGCGTCAAAAACTTGACTGGTGCTTACACACGCGTATAAAGCAAACGCACGTATCGTTCAAATAGTATAAAAATATCGATCCCACGAGGACTTAATATCTAATCTATAATTTTATGAGATCAAATGATTACTAGTATCTAACAGGTTGTTTGATTGATTTGAAATGGTGACGATTCTAATTTAAAAACAAGTAAATAAAATTGTTCGAAAGTAGGTTTTAAGAAAATTCAATATTAAAAACTATCTAGGGTTGTGATTTCTTCCAATATCATTTTAAAGATGAAATGGTTATCTTAAAGTTGGGTAATATATTGATTTATTAAAATGAAACACTCAATTATGTGTAAGCCTCTGTCGATGGTAGACACAAAATACAGTTTAACCCAATTGAACCATATGTCTATGTCAACCAAATTATCTGGATTCATTAAGTTTAAGTTCTAATTATGGCTACCCCCGCCCGACATGTATATGTCTATCTTGTAAGGAAATCTATTAAAGGGTTATCTATCCTCAAGGAAGATTGTGGACTATTGAGTCTAAGGTCTTAAACTTAAAATCCCTATGTCTAGTTCATTTTAAGTTTCCCAGTACAATTTTATTAATGGCCAGTTAATGAAAAAGCATTAAGATTAAGACTCAATAAATAAATATTATATTACCCAAGCTATAATCTAACTCTTATAAACTGGTGATATTGGATTTCATCACAACCCCAGATAACTGGCTTAGTTACGACACATATTTACGGGTAGTAAAAAAAACTTAAATAAAAATAAAAGACATAAAGTAAAATACTGAAAATTAAATACTGAAAAGTACATGCTGAAAGTAAATGCTGAATTAAATACTGAAAATTAAATGCTGAAAGTAAATTACTGAAAGTAAATCGCTGAAAAGTAAATTGCTGAAAAGTAAATTGCTGAAAGTAAATTACTGAAAAGTAGAAACTGAAAATTAAGAAAGAAAAGTAAGTGCGTAAAAGTAAATTGCGGAAAGTAAAAACTGAAAAGTAAAGAAAAGAAAGTGCGAAAGCAGAAATTAATTACTGAAAGCTGTAAATAAACAAACAAGATACAATCTTCTTCGGATTCTTAAGGAATTCCTTAAAGAAAGTATGAATTTTACAAATGAAATGGCTTGGTATTTATAGGCAAAATTTTGCTCCATCAAATCATCCACCAAATCAATTATTAATTGCTCCACTAATTGCTCCACCAAATCCATTATTAATTGCTCCAATAATCTCTTATCATGTTTGGTGATGATTTGAAAATTTTTATTATTATTTATTAATTTATTTTTTTGCTTTGAAAATGATTGAAAGTGACTTTAATAATTACACACAACACACTTATGGATGGTTCATCAATTTTGGGCATGAAATCTTCAGAATTCGAAATTATTTTGTCTTTTAAAGTTGTAGATCTTTGAGTCTTCTTTAATCTGGAACTTGAATCAGCTCAATCTGATATCGGAGTAAAACGTTATGCCCAAATTACGACAGATGCACAAAACTGGAATTTCCAAAACTGAACGCCCTTTCAAGTTTCCAATCTCCAAAATTAATATGTCAAGTCCAATTTTTGCCCTTATTTGACCCATATTTCGTCCTAAATGATTTCATTAAGTCCCAATATTATTTTATCTGCAAAATAAACTAAAACATATCAAAACGTTCATCAAACCCGAGAAACTAAACAAAATATTAAGTTAAAAGGGGCAGTAATATTGATATATTTTCCGCTCATCACAAGCTTATCTTAGAGCATGGATTTCCATTAAAGCTTGGACCTTCACATCTTCTTCAACAAACAACCTTGGCCGAATTTCAAAGCTTGAAGGGAAGGAAAATTTTGTTGAGCATCACATCCATCATCCGTTCAATGTAAGTGTGTTTCCGCCACATTTCTTTATAGTATTCATTCTATTTCGTGGCTTAAAATGATCTTGGGACATCAATAGAAACCAACACTCATTCCTAAAGTCAACACCCCATCTCCGTAACCAATTGCTATTTAATCCCTATGATCAAGGTTCTACTCCATTCCCAGGGTTGTCTGTGATGCTTTGATCCCATAATGATGTCTACACCCCTTCCCGGAGTCATCTATTGTTTTGTCCTCATTCCCAATGCTCTACTCCATTCTTAGAGTTTTCTACATCTATCTTTTTTCCCGAGGCTCTACTCCATCCTTGTAGTTATTTTTGACATTTCAACCTTATTGCCGAAGTCTGCACCGCATTCCTCGAGTCGTCTGTTATTTTATCCCCATTCCTGAGGTTCTACTCTATTCCCTGAGTCGTCTATGATGCTTCGACCCCATTCCGGGTGTCGTCTATGTTTTTCCTTATTCTCAATGATCTACTCCATTCCCGGAGTTTCTTAATGTCTGTATTGATTCCCGAGGCTCTATTTTTTTCCAGAGTTGTATGTGCACTTTGACCCTATCTCGAAGTCTGTACTCTATTCCCAGAGTCGTCTGCTATTTTATCCTCATTCTCGAAGCTATACTCCATTCCCAGAAATATATGATGTATGTCCCCATTATTGAGGATATACTTCATTCCTAGAGTTGTTTGTGACATATCGACCCCATTATCGAGGATCTACTTCACGGCAATGCTTCTCGTGCAGTGGAAAAGCCTCAATCACTGGGTCGACCTTGAAAAATTTCTTTCTGTCATTTCCCATTGAAGCTGAATTTGGATCAGAACTTATTTATTTATTTATTATTTTTTTATGAACAGATTCAATTTCACTGTTCACGCATCAGTCTCGCGGTCACTATTTACTATTACAGTCACACAATTACTATTCAATACTACAGTACCATAAATTCTACTAACTATGGTAAATCTTCCGCAAAAGTTATGAATGTTTTTAACCTCCGAAACAACCCATAGACTACTTCAAATCAGCCATAAAGAAGAATGAGAAGATGGTTTTCTCAACACCATTTGGTTACTCGCTACCAGCAAAAGGTAGTGTGGACTAAACTTAAACAAGAATCACTAAACAATTTAAAGATTAGAAATTGCCACACTTTTATTCTTACTTATTTTTCTATCAACTCTTGTGAAAAGTGAAGAGGTAAAAATAAGAAAATTCTTTTCAAAAAAAAAGAGAGTGGCCATAAAACAAATATCTTTTATATGCTAGGGTTTAAGCTAATTAATTTTACAACAAATTATAAAAATTTTGCCCAAAAATCCTTTGCAAATTTTGGCCATACACATTCTTGTAACATAAAAATTCAATTTTTAGTTTAATGTATTATAAATACATTAGGAAGTTACAAGACATAATTATTTTTCATTTGTTATAATTCAAAATTGTAACTCCTTTTGAATTGATGAGTTTTAAAGTCAAAATTTAAAATTCATCAATTTCAAAATAATATTTCATTAAATGAAATGTTTATGTTAAACTTGTTTAACTTAGTTATTAAGTGTGATTTTAATTATTTATCTCATTAATAATACATGTGAGTTTATATTTAGACCATCTAATTATATTTAATTTGCTATACTATATCGAGCTAGCACGAGGACCAAAAAGGCCTACAGTTCCGAGCTCCAATAATCCTGGAATAATAATTAAACTCTTTAAATAAATATTCTGAATTTTTAACTTCAGGTTATTCTATTAAAAACCTAAAATTGCACTCTCTTCGATACAAATAGATAATATATCGAAACTCATCGATGTCAACCGATATAATCACTGCATACAGATTGACCCTACACGAGTATATAATAATTAAAGTCGTGTCATAATATCCATTATACCCCTATAATTATTTTGTGTTATAAGTACCATTGATTCTCTAATAAATGATTTATTCTTAATTTTTATGAATATTAATCTTTCTATTCGTAATAGAAAGACTTGAGCGCTCTAACCGTTCAAGTACTGAATCAACCCTTAAGGAAGATACTCATCTACTTCTTGCAAGAATGAGTGAATTCAATATCTATGTAAAATGTCTCCAGCCACACACCAAACCATGTCCCCAAAGTACGTAGCTATAGGTCAGGATTTATTCACCAACCTCACCTTTGTAAATCAAATGATGTACTCTGCCATGCATAAGTTCGTAGTACACTCAGGGTTCAAATCAACCCAAATATAATCATCTCTTAGACTTATATGATTTCCTTTGTTTAAGGGATATTAAAAGCAATTCATTTTTATCTTGGTTCAATTTTATATGATCGCATCATATAAGGTGTCTGCAAACCCATATCACCACATGAACGAACCCGGAACAAAATCATCATACAATATAAAATGGACTGCATCTGTAGATAAACCATAAATAAAGTGTCCGTCTTTGTTTGCTCTCTACTGACTATTTAGTTTACTAATTTCATACATAAATCCTCACTTGTATAAAACTTATACACTAAGTTTGAAAGTACATTTAGTATCCAAAGACAAGCATGAAAATTTATAATATGGGACTTTAAAAATAATATCGGACTTTAAAATCAACACTTTGATAAATTAAATCTACATCGTTAATTACTTAAAGATAAATTATGTTTACATATTATATTATGCTTTAGGGCTTATATCCCAACAATCATCCACTTGCACTAGAGAAAATGAGAAATATCACATAATCCTAGACCCTCTAGATGACCTTTAAACACTTTAGTCGTCAAGGTCTTTGTAAAAAGATTAGCTAGATTCTTTATAGATGTTATCTATGATATCTTCCTAAATATATGATATTTCCCCTCTATATGCATCATTCTCTTGTTGCTTCTTGGTTATTTTGAAATAACCACTGCACCACTATTATCGCAATAAAGTGTTAGTGGTTTATTCATATCTAGAATAATGTCTAGAACTCCAAAGAACTTCCAGAGCCAAACTGCTTCATTAGTTGTTTCGCAAGCTACTACATATTCAACCTCCATGGTGGAGTCAGCAATACAAGATTGATTTAAGCTATTCCAACCCCACCTTATAGGGTGAATACTGATTCAGATGTTGATGTCCTATATCTGTCTGAAAATCAGAATTTATATATCCCTAAAGATCCTATACTTACCCAAATATACAAGCATATAGTTTTTCGTTCTATTAAGAAACTTAAGAATGTGTTTCCCAACTACCTAATGATCAAATCTTAGGTCAGTCTAAAACCTACTGACTACTCCCACTGCAAAGCAAATGTCTGGTCTTTTGCATATCATAGTAACCATGAGACTACCAACTGCTGAGGCATATGGAATATGTCTCATTCCCTAAACTATTTGAGGTGTCTTATGAGACTGTTCCTTTGACAAATAAATTCCATATCGAAGAGGTAAAATACCTTTCTTGGAATTCAGATCTTACAATAATCTTGTTGATATAGGATGCTTGAGACATAGCTAACAATCATCTCTTATGATCCCGAATGATCTGGATCTCAAGTACATAACTCATCTTTCCCAAATCTTTCATTTAGAATTCGTTAGCTAGTCAAGATTTTACTTCCAATAATACTTTTACATCATTTTCAATTAGTAAAATATCATCAACGTATAATACGAGAAAAACCACCTTACCATCAATGACACGCATGTATATACAAGGCTTATTAAAGATCTACTCAAAATCATAAGATTTGATCATTTCATAAAATCTTATATTACAAGATCAAGATGCTTGCTTCAATCCATAAATTGACCTTTGCGGCTTACAAACATTTTCTTTTTGACCTTAAACAACGAATCTCTCTAGTTGCACCATATAGATGCTCTCATCAAGACTATAATTCAAGAATATTGTCTTGACGTCCATCTGCCATATCTCATATTCATAATATATAGCAATGGATAGAAGAGTACGAATAGATTTAAGCATGGCTATTGGCGACAAAATCTCTTCATAGTCAACTTCCTCTTTCCAGATATAACCCCTAACCAATTACCTAACTATGAAGGTCTGTATCTTCCCATCTACTCATCTCTTCCTCTTATAGATCCACTTGCAACCTATAAGTTAACCCTATCAGGTTGGTCTACAAGTTCCCAGACGGAGTGGAGAACAAATACTTTTTCTCGAAATTCATGACTTTGAGCCATTCATTTTTATCAGGACCATCCATTACACTACGATAGCTCAATGGATCATCTACTCTACCACTATATAAGACAACTTGTCCCTCTCCAATTTAAAGGTGGCAATGGGAAAAGCCGGGCCTGGGCGTTGATAAGCCCGACCCGAGCCTGGTAAGAATTTATTTGGCCCCGGCTTGGGCGTCTGTCGAGCCCGAGCTCAGGCTGGGCTTCATCCGACCTGACTCATAGATGAAGTGGTTATCTTATTTTTGTGTAATATATTAGTTTACTAACCTGGAACACGAAATTCTGCAAAAGCCTCTGTCGATGGTCAGATGCAAATACCTAGTGTAACCTAATTAATCATATGTCTATGTCAACCAAGTTACCTGAATTCATTAAGATTAAGTTCCAATTATGGCTACCCTCGCCCGACAGGTATATGTCTATCCTGTAAGGAAATCTATTAAAGGGTTATCTATCCTCAAGGAAGATCGTGACTATTAAGTCTAAGGCTGAAACCTAAAATTCCTTTGTGAGGTTTATTTTAAGTTTACCAGATCAATCTTTTTAATGGCCAGTTAATAAGAAACATTAACCTTATGACTTAATAAGTAAACCTTTATATTACCCAAACTATAAAATAACCCCTTATAAACCGGTGATATTGGAATTCAACACAACCCCAGATAACAGGCTTAGTTACGACACATATTTACGGCTAGTAAAAGCTAAAAAATAAAAGACATAAAGTAAATGCTGGAAAGTAAATGACAGAAAGTAAATGCGGAAAAGTAAATGCTGGAAATTAAAAATGTAAAAATACAATAAAAGAAAATGCTGAGGTTAAATGATCCACTTTTATCACTACTATTTTAGATATATAAACTTTGCGTGATAATTACCAACCATCCATATAGGCGGTATCGTGATTAAATCAAATTAATAATTAATTACCAACCAACAAATCAGGCGGTATCCAGTTATGTCAAGATTAAAACCAATTTCAATAATTAATAACTGACCAATAAAACGATATCCTTATTAAGTCAGGTTTTAAATAGTTTATATATTATAATTAAGGGAGATTAATCTAAATAATAGTAATAAAAGCTTTACCTTCTACCCCAGCAAGGGGAGTTACCTCCTCATTTCTGAAAAGTAAAAACTGAAAAGTAAAGAAAGGAAAGTACAATTGCGTAAAAGTAAATTGCTGAAAAGTAAAGACTGAAAAGTAAAGAAAAGAAAATGCAAATGCGAAAATTAATTACTGAAAGTTGTAAATAAACAAACAAGATACAATCTTCTTAGTATTCTTAAGGAATTACATAGAAGAAGATATGAAATTAAATGGAAAATTCAACATTCTATTTATAGGCAAAAAATGGCTCGCACGTCGCAAATCGCAACCCTTGCGCGTCGCGACGCGCTGTGATTTACGGCGTAAAAAATGGATCTGGTGACACGTGTCCTGGTGGTGCGGTAACTGAATGATTGCGCTGAAGTGGTGATGATGTAGTGATGTTGTGGCAATGTGGATTGTCGGCAGCATGTGATGGTGACACGTGTCCGGCACACGTTAGCATGATTTGCAGTGATGTTGACATGTGGCAGGCACACGTTAGCAGATTCGGCGCACGTTTACATCCGATATATTTTAGAAAAACTTCTCTGATTGGTCCACGTGTCCCGGTGCACGTTAGCAGACTCTGACGCACGTTAGCGGTCGCGACGCCCAAATGACAATTTTGTCCTTTTTGTCCATTTTTCACTGTTTTGGCCCTGAATTGAATCCAGAGAGTCCTGAAACTTTATTTATCTACAAAATAATATAAAACACATCAAAATATTCACAAAACTCAAGAAACTATACAAAATATTAGGTCAAATAAGTGTGAAATAGTGATACATTTACCACTCATCACACCCTCAAACCTAACATTTTGCTAGTCCTCGAGCAAAACAAAATAACATAAACATCTTTAAAATAGTGGACGAGTTGTAGTCTCGTGAGGGCTTACAACAACGATACCCACAAACGTCAATATTAAAACTAATGCACACAAAAGCAAAAAGACAAGAGAAAAGAGAATAAACAAGTTAGTGACTAAACATGTGAAACTTCTTATCCAAGTTAAGAGTTCTTTTCTTTCTTTCTAAATTACCGAATAAGTATATTCTCCAATTATTTTTACCATTCTCCATACACACATCCAACAATGTATTAATCAACTCATTTTGCCCACAATAGTCACAAGTGTAGTTGAGAAGAGAGTAATATTTTTGTCCTAAAGTTGTATCAGAATTCAGACCTTTTTTAAACAATGGAATATTTTTCTGAATTATTTATTTATTTTTATTTATTTATTTATATACAATATCATACATCCATGTAACGAGCTTTGGTTCAGTGGCTCCCAAACCAGTTGGTTTTAGAGCACTAGGTGTTCAGACACCCATACGTACTTAATTACTCATATTTTCGACATATATATATATATATATATATATATTCCTTTGCAACATCTTTGATCCATGTAACAAGCTTTGAGCCAGTGGCTCCCAAACCAGTTGGTTTTAGGGCACTAGGTGTTAAAACACCCACACGGACTTAATAACTCGGAATTCAGACGTTTTTTTTATCCCATCGCTTTTTTAGATCTTTCCTCCATTTAAATTAGAGCACTGAATATTACAAAATTTTCAATTACAACTCATGTCCGTATGTTACCATGTATGTATATAATACCTGTAAACTGAGCATATAAAAAGCCATTTTAGTCAAATTTATGGAGAATTTACCAATTAAATAATTCAAAAGGAAATAAACAAAAATTAACTTGTTCTGAAATAGGTTGAGATACGTCTCAGTTAAAAACAAAAACAAAAAAAAAATTTAATTTTTTAAAATTTTTAATTTTTTTGAATATTTGACTAGAAACTAAATAAAAACAAGATACTAGTCAACTATTCCCCTCCCCAAACCTAAACGAGACATTGTCCCCAATGTCTTAAAAAGTAGAAGAAGAGTTTAGAAACAATACCTGGTTAGCTGAAATTCTACATTTAAAAAGGAAAATTAAAGGTTAAGATCCAGATTTATCCGACACTTCTTACCACGATCATTATCGGACCAGTTTATCTTGGAAAGGATAGGGTCAATTTGTGGTTCAAAGGCTAAAATTTGGTCAATTAAATCTTGGGCAGTTCTGGCAGTAAGCAGGAGTTCTTTTACATGCATTGACACAAACCCATTTCTCCGGGCATCGTCAAGAAACACACAAAGAAAATCATAAAATCCATCAACATTAAACAGTCCAATCAGTTTCTGGTGTATGTTCAAATTCGCCCAAGATAGCACTGTAAAAATTTCCTCCATCGTGCCCAAGCCACCTGGCAAAGCAATAAAAGCATCAGCACGGTTAATCATTTCTACCAGTCGTTCAGACATATCTGACACGATCAGTTCCTCTCTGTTTGATGATCCTATAAGATTCGCCTCTGCCAAAGGTTTGGGATGATTCCCAAGACTTGACTGCCTCCCTTGGTTCCAAATGTATGTGCACTATTTTTTTATCATACCATTTCTTGGTATTTTCATTGTATAATCTGGCATTTTCATAAGCCTGTAGGCGAAATTCCTCCAATTCGTTAAGTTGGTGGAGTCGATTTTCTCATGCTGCTTGTAGATCAAGATTCAATTTCTTCAGTCCCCAGTATGCCTTATGTTCAAGCTCCACCGGCAGATGGCATGCTTTCCCAAACACCATTCGATATGGGGACATACCAATGGGTGTCTTGTAACCTGTCCGGTAGGCCCATAATGCGTCATCTAGTTTTGTAGACCAGTCCCTTCTTGTTGATCCAATGGTTATTTCCAAGATTCTTTTGATCTCCCTATTTGAAACTTCAAATTGTCCATTTGACTGTGGATGGTAGGCTGTGGCAACTTTATTAGTAACTCGTATTTGGATAGGAGTGCTTCGAGGTATCTGTTGCAGAAATATGTGCCGCCGCCACTGATAATTACACGAGGTGTTCCGAAGCGAGTGAAGATATTCTTTTTAAGGAATTTTATCACCACTTTTGAATCATTGGATGGCAGTGCAATTGCTTCAACCCATTTGGAGACGTAGTCTACTGCAACTAGTATGTACAGGTTTCCGAATGACGGAACAAAGGGTTCTTATAAAATCAATCCCCCATACATCAAATATCTCAACTTCCAGAATATTTTGCAAAGGTCTTTCATTCCTCCTTGAAATATTTCCCGTTCTTTGGCACCTGTCACATTGAAGAGCATATAAGTAAGTATCTTTAAAAAGAGTGGGCCAGAACAAACCTGATTGAATGACTTTGGCTTCAGTTTATTTCCGCTGAAGTGTCTGCCATATGGTGATGAATGACAATGCTGCAAGACACTATTGACCTCTTCTTGTGGAACACAACGTCTCAGTAATTGATCAACACATAGTTTAAACAGGTATGGCTCATCCCAAACATAATACTTGACTTCTTTGAAGAACTTCATCCGTTGCTGAGTTGTCCATTCCAACGACCATTTTCCTGATACTATGTAGTTGACATAGTCAGCATACCAATGGACATAATGCTGTTTCATGGCAAATAACTGTTCATCTGGAAAGGTTTCTTTGACTGTTAATTCTTTTCCAGCTGTTTCTCCATTCTTGAGCCTTGATAAGTGACTGCCACTTGGTTTTTTATTTCTTTCCTGTCTCGGATCTCCATGTCAAATTCTTGCAGTAGAAGTATCCAATGGATCAATCTGGGTTTGGCATCTTTCTTCGCGATCAGGTATTTGATTGTTGAATGATCTATGTAGACCACCACTTTGGGACCCAGAAGATAAGAGCGGAATTTATCAAAAGCAAACACAACTGCAAGCAACTTTTTTTCAGTGGTTGTGTAGTTGAGTTGAGCTTCATTCAGAGTTCTACTGGAGTAATAAATGGTATGGAAAATATTTGTTTTGCGTTGTCCCAAAACTGCACCTACAACAAAATCACTAGCATCCAGCATCACTTCAAATGGAAGGGTCCAGTCTGGTGCTACAATAATGGGAGCAGAAACCAACTTCTGTTTCAAGATCTCAAAAGGTTCATGGAATTCTTTGGTGAAGTTGAATGGCACATCTTTCTCCAGAAGTTTGCACAGAGGTTTCACAATCTTTGAGAAGTCTTTGATAAATCTCCTGTAAAAGCCTGCATGTCTGAGAAAACTTTGAATCCCTTTGACAAATGTTTGTGGAGGTAGTTTTTCAATTGTATCAATCTTTGTTGTGTCTACCTCGATTCCTTTTTATGAGATCTGATGTCCCAGAATGATACCTTCATGCACCATGAAGAGGCATTTCTCCCAATTGAGTATCAAGTTGGTATCTTTGCATCTTTGTAACAGTTGTTCCAGATTTTACAAGCAGTGGTCGAAAGAGTCTCCAAACATAGAGAAATCATCCATGAAAACCTCCATACTTTGTTCCAGCATGTCTGAGAAGATGGCCATCATGCAACGTTGAATTGTGGCATGAGCATTACATAGTCCAAATGGCATCATGCGGAAAGTAAAAGTACCATAAGGACATGTAAATGTGGTTTTCTCCTGATCTTCTTGGGTGATGTCTATCTGATTGTACCCCGAGTATCTGTACAGAAAGTAATAGAACTCATGTCCCGCCAGTCTTTCCAGCATCTGGTCAATGAATGGTAGCGTAAAATGATCTTTCATTGTGCTTTGTTTGCTTCGCGGTTAGTCCATGCATACTCTTATCCAGTCACCGGTCTTGTTGGAATCAACTCATTCTTTTCATTTGTGACTACAATAATTCCTCATTTTTGTGGCACACACTGCATAGGACTCACCCAAGTGCTGTCAGAGATGGGGTAGATGATGCCAGCATCCAACCATTTTATTATTTCTTACTTCACGACCTCCTTCATGATTGGATCGAGTCTTCATTGATGCTCCACTGTGGGTTTGTACTCGTCATTCATCAGAATTTTGTGCATGCAAAATGATGGACTAATGCCTCGAATGTCTGCTATAGTCTAGCTGATGGCTTTCTTGTGCTCTCGTAACACTCTCAACAACTTTTCTTCCTGCTCTAATGTTAGCGAAGAAGAAATAATCACAGGTAATTCAGAAGAGTTTCCTAAGAATGCATACTTGAGATGGCTCAGAAGTAGCTTCAGCTCTAGCTGTGGTGGTTCTTCAATTGAGGGTTTGATTCGTTCCTTCTTCGGTAGTTCCAGACTTTCCACTTGTGCTGTCGTTTTGAAGTGAAATGGTTTGTCAATGTAGTTGATACATTCCAGAATTTCAGCATTTAGCTCGCTATCAGTCATGTTGGTGATAAAAGCTTCAAATTTATCCGTGGGAATTGTATCAGTATCCTGGATGATACTATCAACAACATCAAATCTGAAACATTCCTTCTCCTTTTCATCATTCGGGAATTTCATGGGTTTGAAAACATTAAAAGTAACTTCTTGATCCTGCACTTTCATGGTTAGTTCTCTTTTTTGTACATCAATAACAGTTCGACCTGTAGCCAAGAATGGTCTCCCAAGGATGATAGGTACATCTTTGTCTTCTTCCATGTCAAGGATAATGAAATCTGCTGGGAGAATGAGTTTTTTGACTTTGACCAGCATATCTTCGACTACACCTCTCGAAAATGCGAGCATTTTATCAGCAAGTTGCAGCGAGACTGAGGTGGGCATTGCTTCTCCAATTTGTAGTTTCCTATAAATTGAAAAAAAGCATTAAATTAACAGTGGCGTCTAAATCACATAAGGCCTTACGGATGTAATGTTCTCTAATGGTGCATGGGACAGTGAAACTGCCAGGATCTTTCAATTTTGGGGGAAGTTTCCTCTGAATGATGGCGCTGCACTATTCTGTCAATGCTACTGTCTCGTAATCTCCCAATCTTCGTTTTCATGAAAGAATGTCTTTCATGAATTTGACATAACTGGGCATTTCTTCCAACGCTTCTTCAAATGGTATGTTGATATGCAGCTTTTTGAAGACCTTTAAGAATCCAGCAAAATGCTTATCCATTTTACTTTTCTGGAGTCGCCGTGGAAAATGTGGAGGTAGAGTAATTATTTCTTGATCTTTTTCCTCCATCTGTGGAACTGCATCTTTTGGAACTTCCTCAATGGATGTCTTGATTCCAACATCTTTGTTGATTTAAGTACCGTTTTCCAAGGTAATGGCTTGACATTGCTCATTCTCTCGGTTCCTTGGATTTGGTTCTGTGTTGCTAAGAAGGTTTCTGGCGGTCTGTAACTCTGAGCATTGGCCAGTTGTCCAATTTGATTCTCTAGTGCTTTAATAGAAGCTGATTGGCTCTGAAACATAGCATCATATTTTTTCAACTAAGCTAGCACTTCTGCTATTCCTGGTTCTTTTTCTTGCTCCTGGCCTTTATTCGGTTGTTGGAATCGGGGGTGGTGTATTTCTTTGCCCTTGAATTTGTTGCTTTATGCGAAATTAGGATGATTCCTCCACCCTGGGTTGTAGGTGTTGGAATATTGATTGTTCCCTATCTGTTGAAATTGTTGACATAATTCACCGTCTCTTCTAGTTGGTTTAGCTCTGGTACTCCTCAATATTGTGAACTTGTGGATCAGCATGCCTTGCATGCTGAGAGTTTCCATGAATTTTCATATCTGATCTAGCTTGGCATTTATATTGTGTTGGCTCCAACTTCATAAATTCCTACAATTCTTTGGATCATGCTCCTTTCTGTTGGCCACAAGGAATTGTTGTTGGCCATTCTTCAATAAGCCAGGCTTGATCTTTCCTTTTTCCATTAGTACTCCTCCAGTAACAACAACAATTGTGGTTCTCATTATTCCAGAAAGTCCATTATAGAATGTCTGGACTGAAGCCATTTTGCAATTTCATGGATGAGGACATTTCCGGAGTAAATCTTGTGCCTTTCCCAGCTTCACAGAGGGATTCTGAGTCATGTTGCACAGATGATGTGATGTCATTCCTCAGCTTTGCAGTTCTGGCTGGTGGAAAGTACTTTGCAAGGAATTTGGTGGCTAGAGTGTTAGACATTATGTCCCATAGCGTCACTGTTTGTAAATGATATTGTATTATTGTACAAAATTAACTATGTGATAATGAAATTGCCTTTTGCCATTTTGTAAATATTATTTACTTTGATTTATAAATGGCGAAAGTCCATATGATTAGTACCTGGATGAGAATGATATGAGACAGTATCAGTCCCCAAAGGTTTAATCATTAAATATCCCTAGTCGTAGTATTATCGAGACTGGACATCGATAATGCGGAATAGACTAGTATTGCGCTTGTGCACGTTGTGAGGGCACAACGGCATAGTTCTCATATATTTAAGTATTGGATACTTATGCAAGTGCGATAGGAGGTTGTGTTTTACCGATGGTACGGAAAACAGCTTCGCTCTGGATAGACCCCGCGGAATCCCATTGGTAGTATGTCTGCGTGTCTATGGGAGGCCGCATCAGGGTAGGTGTATATGGTCTTAACCTGAGACTTACATCGCTAGTACTTGCGACAATCGGTAAACTTTGGTTTTGGTGGTTGGGGACCTTAACCGGTTCTGTGTACACCTCTTCTGGGTTTATCGAGAATCGTAGTGTACTGGATGTGATGTCAAGATGGAAGTATCGCTTCAGACATATGGAGGTGATGATCACGCAGGACACAGAACTAGCACTCTATAAAAGGTTGCAACCGTCGGGACAATATGACCAGGTCAGGATTGTCCGATTTAAAGAGACTAGTTGCTTGATGTCCGATATATGTTTCGTACGGGGCAGACACATCTCCAGCCCCAGGCCTAGCATGTGATCATCCGATACTGGATCGATGTACGCAATACTACGGTATACTACGCTTGATATAGATCTTATATTCCTATAAGAATATTTCTGGAGAATTGGGTAGGCATGGCGCTTTGCTAGAAGCCAACCTTGTCTTGTGAATCGGTAAGAACGTAGTACGAGGTACGTGCGTGTTCGGATTATCCGACGACCGTATTTACTGCCAAAATATCCGGAGATCTCTTGGGTCGCTTCCTGAAGATTCACCTATGATATTTGATTCGAACTTAATTAATCTTGGATTAATTGCGGAGAAACTTTATCTCGGATAAAGTGCCTTATTTAGAGAGAGAGAACGATTAATTTGGAATTAATCGATTAAAATTATTATATTCGATATAATAATTGAAATTCGATTTCGACGCGAAATTAAAATTAGATTTTAATTCGGGCATACGAGTTAATTTAGAATTAATTCGTAAGCGACGTAAATAATAATTTCGCTAGGAGCGATTATTTATTTAAATTCGATTTAATTAACGTCGCGACGCAAGTTCGGTATTTCGGAAATATCGAACCCGAACGCGTGAGTGCACGTGGGCCCACTTTCATTGGAAACGTGTGGGGCCCACATGACACATGTCATTATATGCATTATTTTATTGATAATGCATTGCATGGTGATAGTGTATTTTACACTCAAATGTTATGCATGGAATTTGAGTGTTTGACACTCTAAGCCTTTGCATGGCTTGTGTCATAGATTTATTATTATTTAATAAATATTATGGCATAAATATAAATTGATTTTTGGTATCAAAATCAATTAAGAAAATCTCTCTTCTCTCTCTCACTCTTGGCCGAAACCTGAAACAGTTTTTGTCTCCATCTTCTTCAATTTTGGTTGCCAAAACTTGAAGAAGGGTTGTTGTTTGGAACATGCAAGGCTAGCACCTTCAAGGAATCAAAAGAGGTGATAGGGAAACCATCATAGAGCAAGGAATACACAAAGTTTGAGCTTGCTTCTTCTTGTCTTCCTGGCCGAACCTAGTCTACTTGGAGCTTCCATTTGGTTTGATTTTTCTTCATCAACATAGCATTGTAAGTATGATTCCGCCATACTTCATGTTTATATATATCCTTGTTGTATTTCATGTATGCTTAATCTTTTCTTGGGACATATTATAGAAACCAACAATGGTATCAGAGCCATGGTTAAGCATGAATACTTTAGGTTAAAATTTGTTAAAATTGGTTGAAGCATGTTCTTGTGAAATTTGATGAATAAGTATGCTTGCATGTATATAGAATGATGTTATATGGAATCAATTTTATGAAAAATGCATTGGATGATTTTTCCCAAATTTTAACCTTGGCCGAATGGGTGTGTTAAAATGGTTGAAGCATGTCTTGTGAAATTTGATGAATAAGTATGCTTGCATGTATATAACATGATGTTATATGGAATCAATTTTATGAAAAATGCATTGGATGATTTTTCCCAAAATTTGACCTTGGCCGAATGGTTTGGTGAAATTGATTGAAGCATGTTCTTGTGAAATTTGATTAATAAGAATGCTTACATGTATATAGAATGATGTTACATGGAATCAATTTTATGAAAAATGCATTGGATGATTTTTCCCCAAATCCATGCCTTGGCCGAATGTGTTGCTACTTGGAGTGGATTGGAATTTTTTGTGTTTAAGATCATTGGATGACTTAGAACGTGTACGGGACGTTGATTAGTAATTCAATCGGATTGAAAAACAAATCGACACAAAAACTCACCTTGGCCGAATACATAGGACATGTAAGGATGAGTTGATTTGTTAAAATTAATGTTGGACATTTATTTTGAACAATACATGATTAATAAATTAAATGGGTTTTTTTTGAAATATTTGGTTTAATGTATTAATCTTGGTATTACACTTTAATTAATTGGACTTTAATGTTTGGAATATTAAAATTTAATTAATGGGCTTAATTGGTGAATTGGGCTTTTAATATTGTATTTGGGCATAATGGGCTTGGTTGGACCAAGTAGATTTGGGCCAAAAGGATTGGATCCAATTTGGGCCTAAATCACTCCATTAAGTCCAAATATAATATAATGGGCTTTAAAATTTAATTGGGCCTTATGGGCTTAAAATTGGTTTTATGGCATTTAAGGGTGATTCCTTATTTGGGCTTGGTAATTGGGTTTGACCCACATTGACCAAAGCCCAAGCCTTAATAAATCAATTCTAAGTCCATTTGACTTGAATTAAATTCAACATTGGATGTTAGTTGGGCTTTGAGGCCCAATGAGATTAGATTTAGAATCTAAGTCTTTAAAGCACATTAAAAGTGTAAACATTTAATTTGGAATTAAATAATTGAATTAGTATTGAATACGAATTGAATTAGATTTAATTAGTAGTTCGATATAATTCGCGAATTCGTACCTATGTACTTATTCTCAATCGAGTTGGACTCGCGCAAAATCAAACCGTTGTTTGAACATTGGATGATCACTTAAACAAAGACTAATTAATTGGATTAGATTGGTTGTAAAAAGCTGTCTTGTTTGAATATATATGTATGTGATGAATGAATAGTGTATATCGGATGGATATTAGAAGGGAAAGGGTAATTTTAGAAATTATTGTAAATTTGGAATTTATAAATTGGACCTGCGTGTCCAGCCTTATCTCTTTATCTCTTTGTATTCTCTTCTCACCTAATTCCCCTCAATGTAAATGAGGTTTCTCTTATTGTATTATGTAATTGGGTAGAAGTAGAATAGTGCTAACGGGGAGAGGAAAGGGAGTGATTTGTTCTAGGAACAAGTTGTTTATATATCCATCCGCATATCACTATTAATTTACTTTACGCGCTTTATGATGTTTTAGAAGCATGCTTAAGGGTGTATGATGATGAGACCTAACAAAGATAAATTAATTGGTTGCCAATTACGCGAAAATCCCTCAATTTATATTAAGCGATTTTCCTTCCATTGAATGGTTCTTGTTCAAGATCCGAAGTTGGCATTGGTTTGTTGACCAAAGTCAAGACCTTTGTCAATCAAGGATGTACTTGAATCATGAGAGTTTTGTTGCATATCGGTGTCCTGTCCAAGTTGTGATTGTTGGCCAAAGTCAAGATCACTTTTGTCCAACGACATTGATTACGAAATTTCCTTGTCAATGGGTCCCGCTTAACTGGAATCATTAGGTTTGTTTTGCCAAAGCCAAGGCCTAGTTGATTCGGAGGAAGGGTTAGGAAAATGTATTAGATACATTGACATGTATACATATATGTTCGGACTTGGATGTCCACCTAACCGGATCTAGGAATTGGATGAGATCCAATTGATCATGGAGATCTACCTAAGTTAAATAGCATACAATTTTTATTGGCCAAAGTCAAGGTTGTGTGTTATTTAACGGGATCCTAGCCCACTAGGAAATTCGATTTCCCGAGTTCTCTACAGAGGGTTAGAAACTTGAAGAAAATAGTGGGAGGCTATTATTGAATTTGCAATTTCATTCAGATATTTAGCCTTACGCGTCTTTCAAAATTATTTCGTCAATATTTTAAATAATTAGTTGGACTAATATATTGTTATTTTACTTGTAACAGTTTGACTGTACCCATAACATCGTTGACTTTATAGTTGGACTATAGTTGTCAAGATGATTGGCAAAGGTAATATCCGCGACATAATCATGGGCGATAATGTCTTCAAAGGGACAAACTTTGCCGACTGGGAAATGAACCTCAAGATAGTGCTTGGGGCTGAGAGGATACTGTATACTATTCAGAGACCTCTCCCGCCTAAACCCACTGAGCCACTGGAGCTAGAGTTATGGAAGACTCATAGTGATGATTGTGACCAAGCTCAGTCAGTTATGCTAGCTGCAATGACCAGCATTTCAGACGCCAGTACAGGGACTTGGATCCCTATAACATGATGGCAAGATTGCGTGATCTTCACCGCACCAATAAGCGGATGAAGAGGTACGAGCTAGTAAGGAAACTCTTCCGCTCCCGGATGACAGACGGCGCATCAGTTGAAGCCCACGGGACTCAAATGATCGCCGATATTGATGAGTTGGCCAATATGGGAATAGTCTTGGAGGCTGAGCTGACTATAGATATGATCTTGCAGTCACTTCCTGATACTTGGAAACAAATCATCATCAACTACAAGTTGATGGATACTGACGACACTCTTGGAGAGTGTTGTCTGTGCTTGAAGGAGTCCGAAAGGGAACTCCTAAAGGGGAGCAAGCGCGAGGCGCATTTTGCATTGACCTCTCATGCGCCAAAGGGTGGCCCCAAGGCAATTGGAGGTGCAAGGAAGAAGAAGTTCAAGAAGAAGGGTAAAGGCAAGTTGACAGTGGCTTCTAGGAAGCCAAAGGACAAATCTCGCGACATCTGCCTCAACTGCGGCAAGAGGGGTCACTGGAAACGTGACTGCCGAATGAGCATTGTGCAGAGAGGAGGATATCAGGCTGGCAAGGCATTGCCTCTGGTATGTTTGTTATTGAGATAAATATGAATACTTCTAGTTTTAAAAATTGGATTTTTGATTCTGGTTGTGGTGCTCATATTTGTACTGATGTGCAGGATCTGCATGATAGCAGGGTGCTGGCATCAGGGGAGATGGATCTACGGGTCGGAAACGGAACACCAGTTGCTGTTTTGGCCGTAGGGACTTTTGTTTTAGTACTGCCCTCAGGGCATGAACTTAAACTTTTGAACTGTTATTTTGTACCTAGTTTAACTAGGAATATTATATCTGTATCCTTGTTAACCCAGCAGGGTTACACTTTTGTATTCAGGAACACTGGGTGTTATTTATATAAAAATGATGCAGAAATTTGCACAGCTGTTGCAAATAACGGTCTTTATATTTTGAATATAAATGAATCTCCTAAAATGACAAACAAAAGGCTCAAAAGGAGTAATCTAAAAGATGAAGCTTATATGTGGCATTGTCGTCTAGGACACATCAACAAGACTCGCATATCCACACTTTCAAGAGTGGGTACTTGGACGAATTTGATCCCAATTCATATGACGTCTGCGAATCTTGTCTTTTAGGCAAAATGCCTAAATCACCTTTTAGCGGTAAAGGTGAACGTGCCACAGAACTGTTGGCTCTCGTTCATACTGACGTATGCGGGCCCATGTCTAGCCAGGCTAGAGGTGGATTTCACTACTTCGTAACCTTTACAGATGATGCATCTCGTTACGGTTATGTGTATCTTATGAGACACAAGTCGGAAACTTTTGAGAAATTCAAAGAGTTTCGACACGAAGTGGAGAAACAAACAGGGAAGAGTATCAAGACATTACGGTCAGACCGTGGTGGCGAATACTTAAGTTATGAGTTTCAAGATTACTTGAAAGAATATGGTATTCTTTCACAGTGGACTCCTCCTGGAACACCGCAATTAAACGGTGTGTCCGAACGGAGAAACCGCACCTTGTTGGACATGGTGAGGTCAATGATGAGTCGCACTGAGCTACCAATATCCTTCTGGGGATACGCATTAAACAGTGCTATACTTATTTTGAATAAGGTACCGTCGAAGTCTGTTAAACAGACCCCATATGAGATATGGACAGGAAGGAAACCAGGTTTCTCTTTCCTAAAGATTTGGGGATGCTGGGCATATGTTAAACGTTTGGAAGGTACCAAACTTGAACCCAAATCTGATAAATGCCTTTTCGTTGGATATCCTAGGGAAACCAAAGGATATTACTTCTATCACCCACAAGAGAACAAAGTATTTGTTGCTCTACAGCGGTTTTCCTTGAGAAGGATTCCTAAATGCAGTGGTAAGTGGGAGGAAAGTAGAACTCGATGAAGATCGTAGTGATACTGTTCCTGGCAATGAATCAACGACGGAACAAGAACAGACCATCCGGGATGAGTCTGTACCACAAACTTCACATACACAAGGACCGCGTAGGTCGGAGAGAGTCAGAACAGTACCTGAGAGGTATGGGTTCCTGATCTCACCTCATATAGATATTAATCTTATTGAGGATAATGAGCCGGCTACGTATGAGGAAGCGATACAAAATATCGATTCCGCTTTATGGCAAGAAGCCATGAAGTCCGAGATGGATTCCATGTACGCCAACCAAGTTTGGACACTGGTTGATGCACCAGAAGGCGTAAAGCCTATTGGATGCAGATGGATCTTCAAGAAGAAGACCGACATGGATGGCAACGTACAAACGTACAAGGCTAGGCTTGTAGCGAAGGGGTATCGTCAACAATATGGTATTGATTATGACGAAACCTTCTCACCCGTTGCCATGATTAAATCCATTCGGATAATGCTTGCAATAGCTGCATATTTCGACTTCGAGATATGGCAGATGGACGTTAAAACCGCTTTCCTTAACGGAAACCTTTTGGAGGATGTTTATATGCAACAGCCTGACGGTTTTATCGTACCTAGACTTGCAAACAAGGTTTGTAAGTTAAATCGATCCATTTATGGATTGAAGCAAGCATCACGGTCATGGAATCAGCGTTTTGATGAGATCATAAAAGAATATGATTTCGTGCAAAACGCAGATGACCCTTGTGTATACAAGAAGGTTAGTGGGAGAGCACTTACTTTTATTGTCCTTTATGTCGACGACGTATTGCTTATAGGCAATGACATTCCCATGCTAACGTCGGTGAAAGCTTGGCTTTCATTAAAATTCTCCATGAAAGATCTGGGGGAGAAGCAGCCTTTATTCTTGGAATAAAGATCTACAGGGATAGATCTAGAAAGCTGCTTGGACTCTCCCAGAGTACATACATTGATAAAGTGTTGAAGCGATTCAACATGGAACAATCCAAGAGGGGATTGGTTCCAGTGGTACGTGGTACCTCTCTGTCTAAGGACATGTGTCCTAAGACTCAGGAAGAGAGAGACCACATGAGTCGGATACCGTTCGCCTCGGCAGTCGGATCGATCATGTATGCCATGATATGTACACGACCTGATGTCTCATATGCTTTGAGCATGTGCAGTCGCTATCAGGCCGATCCAGGTGAAGGTCACTGGATAGCAGTTAAGAATATCCTTAAGTATCTTAAACGAACTAAGGATGCTTTCTTAATTTATGGAGGTGGAGAACTTGCGGTATCTGGGTATACCGATGCAAGTTTCCAAACCGACAAGGATGACTACAAGTCGCAATCTGGGTACATTTTTTGCTTGAATAAACGAGAGCAGTGAGCTGGAAATCTTCCAAGCAAGATACTGTTGCCGATTCAACAACAGAAGAGAAGCGGAGTACATCGCTGCATCTGAAGCAGCAAAGGAGGCAGTTTGGATCCGAAAGTTCCTAATCGGATTAGGAGTAGTTCCGTTAGCAGCTGAGCCCGTTCCATTGTATTGTGACAATAACGGGGCTATAGCACAGGCTAAGGAACCAAGGTCTCATCAACGGTCCAAGCATGTTCTTCGACGTTATCATCTGATTCGGGAGATTATACATCGTGGCGATGTAAAAGTCGAGAAGGTCACATCAGATGACAACATTGCAGATCCGCTGACGAAAGCTGTTCTTCAGCAAGTTTTTGAACGACACATACATAGTTCGGGTATTAGATGCTTGAGTGACTGGCTATAGGCCAAGTGGGAGATTGTTAGACATTATGTCCCATAGCGTCACTGTTTGTAAATGATATTGTATTATTGTACAAAATTAACTATGTGATAATGAAATTGCCTTTTGCCATTTTGTAATATTATTTACTTTGAGTTATAAATGGCGAAAGTCCATATGATTAGTACCTGGACTGAGAATGATATGAGACAGTATCAGTCCCCAAAGGTTTAATCATTAAATATCCCTAGTCGTAGTATTATCGAGACTGGACATCGATAATGCGGAATAGACTAGTATTGCGCTTGTGCACGTTGTGAGGGCACAACGGCATAGTTCTCATATATTTAAGTATTGGATACTTATGCAAGTGCGATAGGAGGTTGTGTTTTGCCGATGGTACGGAAAAAGCTTCGCTCTGGATAGACCCCGCGGAATCCCATTGGTAGTATGTCTGCGTGTCTATGGGAGGCCGCATCAGGGTAGGTGTATATGGTCTTAACCTGAGACTTACATCGCTAGTACTTGCGACAATCGGTAAACTTTGGTTTTGGTGGTTGGGGACCTTAACCGGTTCTGTGTACACCTCTTCTGGGTTTATCGAGAATCGTAGTGTACTGGATGTGATGTCAAGATGGAAGTATCGCTTCAGACATATGGAGGTGATGGATCAACAGGACGCAGAACTAGCACTCTATAAAAGGTTGCAACCGTCGGGACAATATGACCAGGTCAGGATTGTCCGATTTAAAGAGACTAGTTGCTTGATGTCCGATATATGTTTCGTACGGGGCAGACACATCTCCAGCCCCAGGCCTAGCATGTGATCATCCGATACTGGATCGATGTACGCAATACTACGGTATACTACGCTTGATATAGATCTTATATTCCTATAAGAATATTTCTGGAGAATTGGGTAGGCATGGCGCTTTGCTAGAAGCCAACCTTGTCTTGTGAATCGGTAAGAACGTAGTACGAGGTACGTGCGTGTTCGGATTATCCGACGACCGTATTCACTGCCAAAATATCCGGAGATCTCTTGGGTCGCTTCCTGAAGATTCACCTATGATATTGATTCGAACTTAATTAATCTTGGATTAATTGCGGAGAAACTTTATCTCGGATAAAGTGCCTTATTTAGAGAGAGAGAACGATTAATTTGGAATTAATCAGTAAAATTATTATATTTGATATATAATTGAAATTCGATTTCGACGCGAAATTAAAATTAGATTTTAATTCGGGCATACGAGTTAATTTAGAATTAATTCGTAAGCGACGTAAATAATAATTTCGCTAGGAGCGATTATTTATTTAAATTCGATTTAATTAACGTCGCAACGCAAGTTCGGTATTTCGGAAATATCGAACCCGAACGCGTGAGTGCACGTGGGCTCACTTTCATTTGGAAACGTGTGGGGCCCACATGACACATGTCATTATATGCATTATTTTATTGATGATGCATGCATGGTGATAGTGTATTTTACACTCAAATGTTATGCATGGAATTTGAGTGTTGGACACTCTAAGCCTTTGCATGGCTTGTGTCATAGATTTATTATTATTTAATAAATATTATGGCATAAATATAAATTGATTTTTGGTATCAAAATCAATTAAGAAAATCTCTCTTCTCTCTCTCACTCTTGGCCGAAACCTGAAACAGTTTTTGCTCTCCTTCTTCTTCAATTTTGGTTGCCAAAACTTGAAGAAGGGTTGTTGTTTGGAACATGCAAGGCTAGCACCTTCAAAGGAATCAAAAGAGGTGATAGGGAAACCATCATAGAGCAAGGATACACAAAGTTTGATGCTTGCTTCTCTTGTCTTCCTTGGCCGAACCTAGTCTACCTTGGAGCTTCCATTTGGTTTGATTTTTCTTCATCAACATAGCATTGTAAGTATGATTCCGCCATACTTCATGTTTATATATATCCTTTGTTGTATTTCATGTATGCTTAATCTTTTCTTGGGACATATTATAGAAACCAACATAGAGTGTTCCAAGTTGTGATGGAACCTGCTGGTAATGAATGTAACCAAGCTTTAGCTATATCTTTCAAGGAATATGGAAAACACGTAGTCTCATTTCTTCTTTAGCCGCTCGGTTGTAATTGATAGTGCCGCAAACTTCGAGGAAGTTACTGATATGGGCATTAGGATCTCAGTTGCATTCCCCCCAAACTAAACTGACTGCTGTATCATTTGAATGTATGTTTTGATGTCACACACATTTACAGGTAAGGGAGGAAGTACAATACAGGAAATGAAGTCGTCAACCACCGGAATGGTTCTGTCTCGAATGGGAATTTATGGTGCAACTTCCAAAGGTTCAGGTTCCATGTTGACTAATGCTTCTTGGCCTTCTCGCCTTTCCCTTCTCAATTGTCTGATGGTTCTTTCAATCTCTGGGTCAAGCGGTCAGATTTCAAAGCTTCTGCTTCGTCTCATGTAGTGTTTGAGAACCTGAAACAAAAGAAAACAGAAACAATAAGTAAAAAAAAATTAGATACAAGTACAGGTATCTAACCTCAAAACTAATAGTGAAAGATAAATAAGTCCCCGACAACGGCGCCAAAAACTTGACCGGTGCAATCACACGCGTATAACGCAAGCGCATGTATCGTTCAAGTAGTATAAAAAGTATCGATCTCACGAGGACTTAAAACGTAATCTATTAATTTATGAAGCCAAATTTTTACGAGTATCTAATGGATTGATTGTTGATTGGATGGGTCTTTAAATTTAAAACAAGTAAATAAAATAACGCGAAAGTAGATTAAGGAAAATTCAATATTATTAAACTATCGAGGGTTGTGATTCTTTCCAATATTTTTTTAAAGATGAAGTGGTTATCTTATGTTGTGAATATATTAGTTTACTAACCTGGAACACGAAATTCTGCAAAAGCCTATGTCGATTGTCAGATGCAAATACCCAGTGTAACCTAATTAATCATATGTCTATGTCAACCAAGTTACCTGAATTCATTAAGATTAAGTTCCAATTATGGCTACCATCGCCCGACAGGTATATGTCTATCATGTAAGGAAATCTATTAAGGGCTACCTATCCTCAAGGAAGATCGTGACTATTAAGTATAAGGCTGAAACCTAAAATTCCTTTGTCAGGTTTATTTTAAGTTTACCAGATCAATCTTATTAATGGCCAGTTAATAAGAAGTATTAAGCTTAAGACTTAATAAGTAAACCTTTATATTACCCAAACTATAAAATAACACCTTAAAAACCGGTGATATTAAAATTCATCACAACCCAGATAAGAGGCTTAGTTACGACACATATTTACGGCTAGTAAAAGCTTAAATAAAATAAAAGACATAAAGTAAATACTGGAAAGTAAATGACGGAAAGTAAATGCGGAAAAGTAAATGTTGGAAATTAAAAATGTAAAAATACAATAAATGAGAATGCTGAGGTTAAAGGATCAACTTTTATCACTACTATTTTAGATATCTCCCTTATTATAATATATAAACTTTGCGTGATAATTACCAATCAGCCATATAGGCGGCATCCTGATTAAATCAAATTAATAATTAATTACTAACCGACCAATCAGGCGGTATCCAATTTAGTCAAGTTTAAAACCAATTTCAATAATTACCAACCGACCTATAAAACGGTATCCTCATTAAGTCAGGTTTTAAATAGTTTATATATTATAATTAAGGGAGATTAATCTAAATAATAGTAATAAAAGATTTACCTTCTACCCCAGCAGGGGGGAGTTACCTCATTATTACTGAAAAGTAAAAACTGAATAGTAAAGAAAGGAAAGTACTATTGCGTAAAAGTAAATAGTTGAAAAGTAAAGACTGAAAAGTAAAGAAAAGAAAGCGCAAATGCAAAAATTAATTACTGGAACTGTAAATAAACAAACAAGATACAATCTTCTTAGTATTCTTAAGGAATTACATAGAAGAAGGTATGAAATGAAATGGAAAATTCGGCCTTCTATTTATAGACAAAAAATGGCTCGCGCGTTGCAACGCGACGTGATTGCAGCGCAAAAAATGGATCTGGTGACACGTGTCCTGGCGGCGCGGCAGCTGAATGATTATGCTGACATGGCGATGATATAGCGATGACATGGTGATATGGATTGTCGACAGCATGTGATGGTGACACGTGTCTGGCGCACGTTAGCATGATTTGTTGTGATGTTGACACGTGGCAGACACACGTTAGCAGATTCGGTACACGTTTACATCAGGCGCATTTTAGCAAAACTTATCTGATTGGTCCACGTGTCTCGACGCACAATAGCAGACTCTGGCGCACGTTAGTGGTTGTGACGCAGGCTGCACGTCGCGATGCCCAAATGACAGTTTTGCCCTTTTCGTCCGTTTTCATTGTTTTGACCCTAAATTGGTTCCAAATAGCCCTGAAACTTTATTTATCTACAGAATAACACAAAACACATCAAAATATTCACAAAACTCAAGAAACTATACAAAATATTACGTCAAATGAGTCAGAAATAATGATACATTGACCACTCATCAGTGTTACGTTATTATCAACAACTATTATTGATGATTTATTAGTCAAACCAGAAAGTAACTCCTCGAGAACCATTATACTCGAGGCTTGAACTCTCTCATATAGTCCTCCTCAAGAAATGTAGCATTTTTCGACACAAACACTTTGTTATCTTCTAGAGTGAAGAAGAATCTGCCACTAGTCTCCTTTGAATAGCCTACAAATAGGCACACCTTAAACGCGACTCTAATTTTGTAGTCTTGTTCATCAGCATATGTGTTGGACACCCCAATGTTTCAAAATGTTAAAAACTAGCTTTGAAATCGCACCGCAAATCTAAAGGTGTCTTAGGAATATACTTAGGTGGAACTACATTAAGGATATACATTACCGTCTGTAATGCATAGAACTATAATGAATTAGGCACTATCCCAAAATATTAATCTGATTATGTCTATTGGGGTTTGATCTCTTTTCTCAACACCATTCTGCAGAGGTTTTCCAGGTGATGTGAGTTAGGACAATATCCCAGGCTCAACCAAGAATTTCATGAATTTATTGTCAATGTATTCTCCTCCACGATCTGATTGTATAGTTTTGATGGTTTTACCTAATTAGTTATTAACCTCAACACAATACTTTTTGAACTTTTCAAAGGTATGTGACTTGCGTTGTATCAGGTAAATATCCCGATATCTAGAATAATCATGCATAAATGTGATGAAATATTCATAACCACTAAGTGGTTAGAGGGCTCTTAGTCTATTTCCAATAAAGAGGTCTATCAGTCATCTTAGCTTCTAGACAAGACTCATAGATTGGTAAGGTGCGCTTCTTTAACTGAATTAAAGATTCATTTTTTTACTAGTCAGTTTATCTTGTCAAGGTTAATAGGCCAAGTCTAATATGCCACAGACTTGGGTTACCGTGAGAAATCATTTACAGTTTAGTTTTTGGTTTTTCAACCTTAAATATTTAGTGTTGAGTAGTGAAATATATGTTAACGGTCTTTAAACATACAAGTTATTTTCCAAGTTTCCTATGCATATTAGTAATTCATTTCTCGAAAAATAATTATTATGATTCAATGAAATGAAAATCATCATGCAAACGTTTTGAAACATAAATCAAATTTCTGCGATGAAATAAGAATAAATAATATTTTGTTTAAAATCAAAGAATTATTATCTTAAAATTGAAAACAAGTAACTCCCACTGCTTTTACTAAAATGGCATCCCTTGTCTTGAATCTCATGGTAAAGTTATATTCACCAAGGTCATTCCATGTATTTAGCTTTCCCAGTGTTTCTTTCTCTATTTTGTATATTTGAAAATGTTGGCAACATTTGCCTCCCCAATAGGCTTACGAGAATCCATCAGCATAGACTCTTAAGAGGTGAACTTATTTAGCAATTAGGATCTATTAGCATGGACTCTTTGTTGGTGTTTGCTAAGGTCCAAGATCATTAAACAAGCATGAAACAAGTGCGAATACAAATCAACGAAGTTGCGGAATAGTCACATCGATCGGTTGAGCGACGCGCGAGGCAAAAAAAATGAACTTTCTGCCTCCATGGACTGCTCGGCAGTGGCAGTGAAATAGCTCACTATTTTCGGCCATTTATGTCATCTTCCAAGCTCCAAGCTTCGTCAAACGATTCCCGACTCATGGGTGGACTTCCATATCACCTTCGTATGTCTCTCGGAGTGCTAGCTCTTGTGATTTTTGCCACAAAAATCACCACACTTGCTTCCCATTTTCTCCTTGGCTCACGGAAAAACAGAACCAGTGAAGAAGTGCCCTTGTTGGGCGAGAGAGAGAAGAAGTAAAAGAAAAGGAGAGAGATGTGTGTGTTGTTTTCAATTGTGTATCTAATACAACAATAATTAAAAGTCAATTACCAAAATCAAATAAAGGTAAATAGCTTTTAATTAATCCAACAACTCACATCAACAATCACACTTGAGTGTCAAACACTCAAACATCAACTTACATCAAGTCAATCAAGTTGTCAAGTCACATCACTCAAAGTGACAAGTGATTTGACGCTTGAAGTGACTAGCGATTTGACGCTTGATGTGACTAATGATTTGACGCTTGATTTGACTTGCGTGCCGCACTCGAATTCGAAATGCGAATGCGCTCGTAAACAATCCCGAGCTCGGGTTCGCTAATTCCAAATTAACGAATTTTTCGTTGCGACGCAATTAAATGATTATGCCTAGTGAAATCACTATTCACGTCGCTAACGAATTAATTCTAAATTAACTCGTTCGCCCGAATTAAAATCTAATTTTAATTCCGCGTCGAAATCCAATCTCGTTTAATATATTGAATATATTAATTAATCGATTAATTCCAAATTAATCGTTATTCTCTCTTTAATTGATATTTTATCCCAGATAAAATATCTCCTCAATTACTCCCAGATTAATTTTCTCTCTCATCTAATTAATCCCAGATTAATTAAAGTGCGAGTCATACGTCATAGGTGAATCTTCGGGAAGCGACCCATGAGATCCCCAGATATGTTGGCAGTAAATTCGGTCGTCAGACTATCTGAACACGTAAGTACCTCGTACTACGTTTGTACCGATTTACAAGACAAGGTTGGCTTCTAGCAAAGCGCCATGCCTACCCAATTCTCAAGAAATATCCTTACAGGAATATAAGGATCTATATCAGGCGTAGCATACGTAGTTCTGTGTATGTCGATCCAGTATCGAATGATCATGTGCTAGGCCTGAGGCTGGAATTGTGTCTGCCTCGTACGAAGCACATGTCAGATGTCTGGTAACTAGTCTCTATATCGGATAAACATGACCTTGTAATTTTATCCCGATGACTGCAGTACTTAAGAGAACTAGTACCGTATTCTACGTGACCATCATCTCCATATGACTGGAGTGATACTTTCGTCTTGACATCACACCCAACACACTACGATTCTCAATATACCCAGCATATGCGTACATAGAACATGTTAAAGCCATGGATGACCGCAACCAAAATATATTGATTGTCGCAAGTATTAACGGTGCAAGTCTCAGGTTAAGACCAATACATCTACCCTGATTTCAGACTTCCATAGACACATAGTCATACTACCAATGGAATTCCGAGGGGGTCTATCCAGAGCGAAGCTGTTTCCCGTAGACCTGGCCGCCGGTTCGGTTCCGGTTCGGAACCGAACCGAACCGGCCGGTTCACGGTTCCACAAGTGTGGAACCGGAACCGAACCGGTTAATTCCGGTTCGGTTCCGGTTCCACACTTAAGTGGAACCGGAACCGTAAACCGAACCGGAACCGAACCGGTCGGTTCCGGTTCGGTTAACGGTTCCCCTTCCGGTTTTTTTTTTTTTTTTTAATAATAAATTTTAAAAAATAAAAAAATTCTATAATCGTAATGTTTTTTCATACTATCACATCATTTTTATAGAATCTTTTTTTTATAAAATTCATTTAACATATAATCCTTTTTATAGCCAACTCTTGGCTAGTGCTTTCTTTATATAAGCGATGTGGGATATTTGTTACTTGGCTATTGTGTCCCACATCGCTTATATAAAGAAGTCAATAACCAAGAGTTGGTTATAAAAAGGATGTGGACATTCATGTTTTAGTATTGCAATTTTAAACCTCATTAAGTCATTATTATTAATAAAAAAATTGAGATTTACTTGTGGAACCTTATGGTTCCAAGAAAATAACTTTTTTTTTTTTTTACTTCCGGTTCCAACCGGAACCTTACGGTTCCGGTTGGAACCGTTGGAACCGCTGGAACCGTTCGGTTCCAGCGGTTCCAACCGGTTCGGTCAGGGTAAGAACCCTAACCGAACCGGTCAGGTTCCGGTTCGGTTCCGGAACCGGAACCGGAACCGGTTGGAACCGGAACCTTCCGGTTCCAACCGGTTCGGTTCCGGTTCGGTTCCGGTTCCGAACCGGAACCTTGGCCGTGTCTAGTTTCCCGTACCATCGGTAAAACACAACCTCTTATTACATTTGCATGAGTATTCTATACCCAAATATATGAGAACTATGCCGTTGTGCCCTCACAACGCGCACAAGTGTAATACTAGTCTTTTACATATTTATCGATGTCCAATCTCGATAATACTCTGACTAGGGATAGTTAATGATTTATCCTTCGTGGACTGATACTGTCTCATATCATTCTCAATCCAGGAACAAATCACAAGGACCTCTCATCATTTATACATCTAGGTGATCTAATCACAAATGATAAGAGTGCAATCTCCTTTGTCACATAGTTAATTTGTACAACAACACCATGATCTGTACAAATAGTGACGCTGTGGGTCATAATTGTCCAACACTCTTAAGAGGTAAGCTCATTTAGCAGTTATGTAAATGTGAATATCAAATTGTTCATAAAATATTTGCTCTTAAATTTTTGGAAACTCTTCGAAAAGGTCTCCATGATCATGGTCACCTGGTTATGGGTTTCGACCATACTGAAATGGATCATCATCCTTAAGATATGTTCTCGGATGGATGTCCATTCCTTCATCTTCACAGTCATCACTGAGACAAAGGCCTCATGACGTTGCTACTTCATAGGCTGCTCAAAAATGTCTTGCAATGACTCCATCATCTTAGATGCAGTAGCCATTGGTTCATGCTTTGCAGTAAGCACATCAAACAACCCTGCTAGCAAGTAGAAGTAGGCCTTCTTATTGGTCGTACCCACCTTTGGTGTATCATATACAACTTAGCTTTGGAGGACACTCTTTCTTCATGACAAATTTAAGGTCTTCAAAAGATCAGGACAATGTTAATGTTACTTTTCATTTTACGTAATTTTATTTCATATTTTTGTCTTTAGCAAGTATAGAAATAATTTGAGAAAATGGCTTAAATATATTATAAATAAACATGCATTCACAAACATTTTGGAATAAAATTAAAGATGATGCATGGACCATGTAAAATGAATTAAAAACCTAAAAAAAATTACTATGTCACAGACACCAAACATTCAATAAAAAAGTATCGTCGTATGGTAGGTCAGTTATTTGCATGGTAGATTGAGACAATCTCAATCAATTAATATATCGGGAATAACTCTTATTCCTATATTAATCAACCCCATTTGATTTGATCAAGGAATATTGATTAACAATTCATTATTCCTTTGTGAATGTTGATGAACATTAAAAAGTGACATTTATTTAAAGAAACATTAATTATTTTACACTTGTAGTTTCATTAATCACTTTAATTTAGCATATTTATAAAATAATAATTAAATTTATGTTTTATATATTATTATTGTGATTTGTATTTTTTATGTAGGTAAAATATATTGCTTCAGAAGATCAAGGGGAAAATGGATATGAGATATGTATTCCAGGACTTAGAAAACCCAAAAAAAGCGTGACAGCTAGATTCAAATTGAACTTGGAAATCATTCACCGTGTTTTGATTAGCGACAAAATGAGCTTATGGTTTATTTTCTAAGGTCCCAAGATCAAATCAAGACATGAAAACATGCGTGAATACACCAACGAAGATAGCGGAATACTTACACGTACTGCCCTGCTCACGCCACTGCAACCAGTCCATGCTCACTGTCTTGGCAGTTTCGGGTCTCAAAACGAAGCTCCAAACTCCGTCGGATGAGTCCCGCCTCATGGGTGAACCTCCCTACCACCTTCGCAAGACTCGTAGTGTGCTAGCACTTGCGGTTTTCACCATGAAAACCCAACTCTTGGCTTCCCTTGCTCACGATTTTTCTGGTTCAAAACCAGTCCAAAGTTTCTGTTTTGGGCGTGAGGTGAGAAGAGAGAATGAGAGAGTTGAATTGTGTATATTATATTCAAATGATTTACCAAAAATCAATTTATATTTATGCCATAATATTTATTAAATTAATAATAAATTTATGACACAAAACATGCAATGGCTTAGAGTGTCAAACACTCAAACTCCATGCAATGACATTGAGTGCAATGTACACAATCTACATGCAAAGCATTAGAATGACATGTGTCATGTGGGCCCCACACGTTTCCAAATGAAAGTGGGCCCACGTGCACTCACGCGTTCGGGTTCGATATTTCCGAAATACCGAGCTTACGTCGCGACGTTAATTCAATCGAATTTAAATAAATAATTGCGCCTGGCGAAATTATTATTTACGTCGCTAACGAATTAATTCTAAATTAACTCGTTTGCCCGAATTAAAATCTAATTTTAATTCCGCGTCGAAATCTAATTTCGTCTAATATATCGAATATATTAATTCATCGATCAATTCCAAATTAATCATTCTCTCTCTTTAGACGACATTTTATCCCGGATAAAATATCTCCGTTATTAATCCTAGATTAATTTTCTCTCTATTCCGCATAATCCCAGATTATTCAAGAGTGCGAGTTGTGCGTCATCGGTGGATTATCGGGAAGCGACCCATGAGATCCCCGGATAATCTGGCAGTAAATACGGTCGTCGGAGTATCCGAATCACGTACGTACCAAGTACTACGTTCTACCGATTTACGAGACAAGGTCGACTCCTAGCAAAGCACCAAGTCTATCTAATTCTCCGGACATATCCATTAAGAATATTAAGATCTGTATCAAGCGTAGTATACTAATGTATTGTGCATATCGGCCCAGTATCGGATAGTCATGTGCTAGGGCTGGGGCTGGATAAGTGTCTGCCCCGTCCGAAACACATATCGGATGTCTGGTAACTAGTCTCTATAATCGGATATTCATGACCTGGTCATAATATCACGATTGGATGCGCATCTCTTAAGAGCACTAATACCGTATCCTGCGTGACATCATCTCCACTATGACTGGAGTGATACTTCCGTCTTGACATCACATCCAATACACTACGATTCTCAATATACCCGGCATTGGCGTACACAGAACCGGTTACAGTCCTAGACGACCTCAACTAAAGTATATCGATTGTCGTAAGCATTAGCGATGTAAGTCTCAGGTTAAGACTATACACACCTACCTTGATTTCGGCCTCCCATAGACACATATTCATAATACCAATGGGATTCCGAGGGGTCTATCCAGAGCGAAGCTGTTTCCCGTACCATCGGTGAAACACGACCTCCTATCGCACTTGCATAAGTATCCAACACTTATATATATGAGAACCATGCCGTTGTGCCCTCACAACGCACACAAGTGCAATACTAGCCTATTCCGCATTATCGATGTCCAGTCTCGATAATACTACGGCTATGGATATTTAATGATTAATCCTTTGTGGACTGATATTGTCTCATATCATCTCAATCCAGGAACTAATCATAGGGACCTCTCTTCATTTATATATCTATGGTGATCTAATCACAAATGATGAGAGTGCAATTTCCTTATTACATAGTTAATTTGCTACAACAACACAATGATCTGTGCAAATAGTGACGCTATGGGTCATTTTGTCCAACAATCTCCCACTTGGCACATAGCCAGTCACTCGAGTGTCTAACACCCGAACTATGTACAATTCGCTCAAATTGCTGAGGAAAGGTTTTCGTCAGCGGATTTGCTTAATTATCGTCTGACGCGATTTACACGATCATCACATCGCCACGATGTATGATCCGAACGAATCAGATGAATTTAAACATGTTATAAGCATACTCAAACAAGCAATTTATTCAAATCATGCTCAACAAACATTTACCCAAATTTTAAGCCCTACATTTTTCATGCTTGCAACATTCGCTCTGATACCATTGTTGGTTTATTCTAAGGTCCCAAGATCAAATCAAGACATGAAAACATGCGTGAATACACCAACGAAGATAGCGGAATACTTACATTGATCGGTTATGTCGATTTGAAGATGAATCAGGGCCAAAAACGTACTGCCCTGCTCACGCCACTGCAACCAGTCCATGCTCACTGTCTTGGCAGTTTCGGGTCTCAAAACGAAGCTCCAAACTCCGTCGGATGAGTCCCGCCTCATGGGTGAACCTCCCTACCACCTTCGCAAGACTCGTAGTGTGCTAGCACTTGCGGTTTTCACCATGAAAACCCAACTCTTGGCTTCCCTTGCTCACGATTTTTCTGGTTCAAAACCAGTCCAAAGTTTCTGTTTTGGGCGTGAGGTGAGAAGAGAGAATGATAGAGTTGAATTGTGTATATTATATTCAAATGATTTACCAAAAATCAATTTATATTTATGCCATAATATTTATTAAATTAATAATAAATTTATGACACAAAACATGCAATGGCTTAGAGTGTCAAACACTCAAACTCCATGCAATGACATTGAGTGCAATGTACACAATCTACATGCAAAGCATTAGAATGACATGTGTCATGTGGGCCCCACACGTTTCCAAATGAAAGTGGGCCCACGTGCACTCACGCGTTCGGGTTCGATATTTCCGAAATACCGAGCTTACGTCGCGACGTTAATTCAATCGAATTTAAATAAATAATTGCGCCTGGCGAAATTATTATTTACGTCGCTAACGAATTAATTCTAAATTAACTCGTTTGCCCGAATTAAAATCTATTTTAATTCCGCGTCGAAATCTAATTTCGTCTAATATATCGAATATATTAATTCATCGATCAATTCCAAATTAATCATTCTCTCTCTTTAGACGACATTTTATCCCGGATAAAATATCTCCGTTATTAATCCTAGATTAATTTTCTCTCTATTCTGCATAATCCCAGATTATTCAAGAGTGCGAGTTGTGCGTCATCGGTGGATTATCGGGAAGCGACCCATGAGATCCCCGGATAATCTGGCAGTAAATACGGTCGTCGGAGTATCCGAATCACGTACGTACCAAGTACTACGTTCTACCGATTTACGAGACAAGGTCGACTCCTAGCAAAGCACCAAGTCTATCTAATTCTCCGGACATATCCATTAAAGAATATTAAGATCTGTATCAAGCGTAGTATACTAATGTATTGTGCATATCGGCCTAGTATCGGATAGTCATGTGCTAGGGCTGGGGCTGGATAAGTGTCTGCCCCGTCCGAAACACATATCGGATGTCTGGTAACTAGTCTCTATAATCGGATATTCATGACCTGGTCATAATATCACGATTGGATGCGCATCTCTTAAGAGCACTAATACCGTATCCTGCGTGACATCATCTCCACTATGACTGGAGTGATACTTCCGTCTTGACATCACATCCAATACACTACGATTCTCAATATACCCGGCATTGGCGTACACAGAACCGGTTACAGTCCTAGACGACCTCAACTAAAGTATATCGATTGTCGTAAGCATTAGCGATGTAAGTCTCAGGTTAAGACTATACACACCTACCTTGATTTCGGCCTCCCATAGACACATATTCATAATACCAATGGGATTCCGAGGGGTCTATCCAGAGCGAAGCTGTTTCCCGTACCATCGGTGAAACACGACCTCCTATCGCACTTGCATAAGTATCCAACACTTATATATATGAGAACTATGCCGTTGTGCCCTCACAACGCACACAAGTGCAATACTAGCCTATTCCGCATTATCGATGTCCAGTCTCGATAATACTACGGCTATGGATATTTAATGATTAATCCTTTGTGGACTGATATTGTCTCATATCATCTCAATCCAGGAACTAATCATAGGGACCTCTCTTCATTTATATATCTATGGTGATCTAATCACAAATGATGAGAGTGCAATTTCCTTATTACATAGTTAATTTGCTACAACAACACAATGATCTGTGCAAATAGTGACGCTATGGGTCATTTTGTCCAACAATCTCCCACTTGGCACATAGCCAGTCACTCGAGTGTCTAACACCCGAACTATGTACAATTCGCTCAAATTGCTGAGGAAAGGTTTTCGTCAGCGGATTTGCTTAATTATCGTCTGACGCGATTTACACGATCATCACATCGCCACGATGTATGATCCGAACGAATCAGATGAATTAAAACATGTTATAAGCATACTCAAACAAGCAATTTATTCAAATCATGCTCAACAAACATTTACCCAAATTTTAAGCCCTACATTTTTCATGCTTGCAACATTCGCTCTGATACCATTGTTGGTTTATTCTAAGGTCCCAAGATCAAATCAAGACATGAAAACATGCGTGAATACACCAACGAAGATAGCGGAATACTTACATTGATCGGTTATGTCGATTTGAAGATGAATCAGGGCCAAAAAACGTACTGCCCTGCTCACGCCACTGCAACCAGTCCATGCTCACTGTCTTGGCAGTTTCGGGTCTCAAAACGAAGCTCCAAACTCCGTCGGATGAGTCCCGCCTCATGGGTGAACCTCCCTACCACCTTCGCAAGACTCGTAGTGTGCTAGCACTTGCGGTTTTCACCATGAAAACCCAACTCTTGGCTTCCCTTGCTCACGATTTTTCTGGTTCAAAACCAGTCCAAAGTTTCTGTTTTGGGCGTGAGGTGAGAAGAGAGAATGATAGAGTTGAATTGTGTATATTATATTCAAATGATTTACCAAAAATCAATTTATATTTATGCCATAATATTTATTAAATTAATAATAAATTTATGACACAAAACATGCAATGGCTTAGAGTGTCAAACACTCAAACTCCATGCAATGACATTGAGTGCAATGTACACAATCTACATGCAAAGCATTAGAATGACATGTGTCATGTGGGCCCCACACGTTTCCAAATGAAAGTGGGCCCACGTGCACTCACGCGTTCGGGTTCGATATTTCCGAAATACCGAGCTTACGTCGCGACGTTAATTCAATCGAATTTAAATAAATAATTGCGCCTGGCGAAATTATTATTTACGTCGCTAACGAATTAATTCTAAATTAACTCGTTTGCCCGAATTAAAATCTAATTTTAATCCGCGTCGAAATCTAATTTCGTCTAATATATCGAATATATTAATTCATCGATCAATTCCAAATTAATCGTTCTCTCTCTTTAGACGACATTTTATCCCGGATAAAATATCTCCGTTATTAATCCTAGATTAATTTTCTCTCTCTTCTGCATAATCCCAGATTATTCAAGAGTGCGAGTTGTGCGTCATCGGTGGATTATCGGGAAGCGACCCATGAGATCCCCGGATAATCTGGCAGTAAATACGGTCGTCGGAGTATCCGAATCACATACGTACCAAGTACTACGTTCTACCGATTTACGAGACAAGGTCGACTCCTAGCAAAGCACCAAGTCTATCTAATTGTCCGGACATATCCATTAAAGAATATTAAGATCTGTATCAAGCGTAGTATACTAATGTATTGTGTATATCGGCCCAGTATCGGATAGTCACGTGCTAGGGCTGGGGCTGGATAAGTGTCTGCCCCGTCCGAAACACATATCGGATGTCTGGTAACTAGTCTCTATAATCGGATATTCATGACCTGGTCATAATATCACGATTGGATGCGCATCTCTTAAGAGCACTAATACCGTATCCTGCGTGACATCATCTCCACTATGACTGGAGTGATACTTCCGTCTTGACATCACATCCAATACACTACGATTCTCAATATACCCGGCATTGGCGTACACAGAACCGATTACAGTCCTAGACGACCTCAACTAAAGTATATCGATTTTCGTAAGCATTAGCGATGTAAGTCTCAGGTTAAGACTATACACACCTACCTTGATTTCGGCCTCCCATAGACACATATTCATAATACCAATGGGATTCCGAGGGGTCTATCCAGAGCGAAGCTGTTTCCCGTACCATCGGTGAAACACGACCTCCTATCGCACTTGCATAAGTATCCAACACTTATATATATGAGAACTATGCCGTTGTGCCCTCACAACGCACACAAGTGCAATACTAGCCTATTCCGCATTATCGATGTCCAGTCTCGATAATACTACGGCTAGGGATATTTAATGATTAATCCTTTGTGGACTGATACTGTCTCATATCATCTCAATCCAGGAACTAATCATAGGGACCTCTCTTCATTTATATATCTATGGTGATCTAACCACAAATGATGAGAGTGCAATTTCCTTATTACATAGTTAATTTGCTACAACAACACAATGATCTGTGCAAATAGTGACGCTATGGGTCATTTTGTCCAACATATTTTCCCACATTTTGGGGGACTCACCGTGATTTTATATATTAAATTTTGTATATATATTATACTGGAGGTCCCACCAAGATTTTATATATATATTATAATTTATTAATATATTATTCAATAAAAAAAATGTTGTCGTCACCTTTCGGTGAATGGCAACATTTGAAAAGGAAAAAATAATAAAAAATGAAGGAAGAAAGAAGATAGAGAGTGTTGAGCCCTCTACTATAAATAGAGGTGTTCAACACAATAGAAATGCAGTCTGGATTCCATAGTTTTCTCTGAAAATTTATGGATTTCTACCTCTTGTGTGTTTTATTTTTTAAACGCTTTCTTATATTTTCCTTTTCTTTCAGTAATAAAATTATGTGTGTTTTTAATCAAATTATGAGTAGCTAATTTCTTTTTGCTATGGTAAAATGGTGAAGCTTTTAATATGAAAATATAGAGTAATCTCACTTATATTATAATATATAAATTGTGATCTAATGATAAATACTTAATTTAAATTTGGATTAATTATTGACAAACTTTGTTACCGTCTATATGGATGGTTTTATTTATTTGGCATAATTGAGTACCTTTTTTTTTAACAAGCATAATTGAGTACCTAACTGGACTTATTATAGACAAAAGTTATCAACGCCTTTATGACTGGTTTTTATATATTTTGGCATAATTAATTCCTAAAATAAATTAATTAGTTAATAATGACAATTTATATTATAAAAAGTGAGATTTCTTGTAACACCCGGCCAAAGGCAGGATGCTACCGGCAGGAGATAGGATTAACCCATCTCCATAAGCCTCTGAATTTACCAAAAATTCATCATGATGTATCCTAAAATTTGGACAACTTGGATCACAGTCCAACTTCAAAGGGAATCTAAGAATACGTCAAACAAATAAAATGACCTCAGGTCCACACAAATCTCATCAAAATCATATCCTAAAGGCTCCGCCCACACCATCTATCAACACTCAAGGGCTCTGTGCCCACCACATCATAAACAATCAAAATATTTACTTAATATATATACAAACAGCGTGCTCAGCATGATAAATAAAACAATAACCAAATATTTTAAATCCTTTAACTTCTAGACTTCTTCCAAGACACTTGTGAGGGTGACTGCCGTTTGGGTGATCCGCATCTCGAGCATGACATCTAAAACTGAAGTGGTTGACCTGTCAAGAGCTAACCTGCAACAATACAAACTGGTTTGGTGTGAGTTATAAAACTCAATAAGTAACCATGCTCATACAACCAACAAAATATAAAGTTAATCATAATATAAACTTTCCAACATTACCAAGTTACAAATTCAGCTTTTAACTAACCCTTTATCTATTAAATATGCAAACTCTCATATCTATTTACGTTTATATGTGCCAATCTAAAATTCAAAACATCCTAAGCGTGCAAAACAAAACTCGAATGCCATGGAGTATATCGTTTAATATCAAATTCACTTCAATCATGACACTTGAAATCATACATATATACTTTTATCACAAATATCCATCTTTGAAATATTATCAAAACGGAAAATCCAATAAGTTTCCTTCAATTTGATTACAAACTTTCTTTCACTTTAATGATGATAACCTTACAATAACTTTACATTCGAGATTCATATGCATTTACAAAAACGTATAGCATCTTTCTCTCATATTCATGCAAACACACTTTCAGAATTCTTACACATACATTCGTACCAATATAACTTATCAAACACGCTTAAAAACATCAGATATTCACATCAGTTTTCAAATCATTCTTTCATTTCACATAAGCATACACTATCTATATATGTTACGAGTTCTATCATACACGTACATACACTCAGACATACATATAATTATCGTACAACCAACTAGGAAGCACACATAACAACCAATTTATCACAAAGCACATAATCATACAACACACATATAAGGTTGTCTTATGCATACAATGCTCGTACGAGACTCATTACCTAATTTATAATAGGTATGAGATGAATATCGTCCTAACGGATTCCTAACCAGCCCGACTACTATAACACGAGATTATCAACCAATTAACATACACATGTGCACACATATCACGGGACACAATCTCACATACACAACACATATATGTCAAACATTGTTTATCATCCGATATAAATATGTATATGGATTAAACATATGAACTTACTTATCACTTCGAGTTCTGATACCGTAGGCTTTAACAATCTTCCTATGTTTTAGTTTTCAACCAAATGCGCTTTATCTCCAGAATTCTTATCATAAACATTCATTCATAAACATATTCATTCGTACACGTACTTTACCCATTTAATTATCTTAGCTTATACCATTTAGAAAACATGATTTGTTCTATTTACTGATTATGTATACCCAACCTATACATATCTTGACATCATATGCATATACGTATACATGCTTATATACTTATACATTTACATAACGTATACATATCATTACCGATTCTTACATTTTCATACATCCATACATTAACACAAAAATTGAGCTCATTTCATACTTTATTTCATATCATATCAGTAATAAAGTTCCATACATGTTGTGGTCGTTTATCCTTACTATGTGTAACCTCAAAATATGTTTTCAAGAATATCTCTTATCTATTTTCGTCTTAACCTAAACACATCAATCATATATATTTAAAACATCAATAAATGATTCAAGCATTCATCTGTAGGAGCGAAGCGGGTTTTACCGTTATGCCTATGATGTTCGGCGACCACGACATTGTTGGGCTCGCAGTCTGTCGAGAGTACGGAGTAGCCCGCGGGGGACAAAACTGGAGAATAAATGAGTCACCACCCAGTGTGAATAAGGAAAGATTTAAGGCCACACTCACCCCTCGCAAGGGAAGACCTCAAACCGTTGGGTTCAGAATGATCTCTTACTTATCCTAGTATAATGGACGGGTTCATACAATGGTATAGCCAAGTATTAATGCAATTCATGCATAAAAGCGAATAAAAATGTAATAACATACCCAAACAAATAATCACAATAAAAAGTATATTAAATTAAGAAATACGAGATGCGATAACGAAAATTATAATAAACAGTCAAAAATAGGAAAATCGTCAATAAATAAATAGCAAATGAAAAAGGGGGGTTAATCACGCATGTATGAGTATTTTTCGAGTGGCATATGAAGTTGTATCCCAAGTACAGACCGCACTACCATCTATTCGGATTCGGCTACGGAATTTATGTATGAGTTTCCATCTGATATACCACAAGGGATAATAACATACATAACCATCAATGCAATGTAAACGGACATAAAGAATAGACGTGAAATAATAAAATAACGATAAATAGATAAAAAGATAAATAATAAAATAAAGGTGAAATAATAAAATAACGATAAATGTAAATAATTAGATAAAAAAAATTAAATAACGAAATGCCAAAGAAAGAAAAAAATATGACCAGAAATTTGGCCTTCTTTGATGTAGGACTTCACATACCCGGCTGGACGTATTTCACATCCAGCCAGACATGCAGCATTCGAAACTATAAAAATAAATGTGGTAAGGGTGCCCTCAGGCCTTACCTTTTAAGTTGCTTTCTCGGAAGTGCGTTAGGCCATCGCCGGAAGGATCAAAGTTGGTTTGCTGTTTGCTATTTTGGACTGCTGGTTCGCAGTTTGTTGTCCGCTATTTTTGGCTGCTATCTCATTATTTCTGGCTGCTGTTTCATTATTTTTTGCTTTTGTTTCTTATTGCTTTTGGCTGTTGTTTTCTGGTTATATTTTACTGTTGTTTTGGTTATTTTTTGCTGCTGTTTTTGGTTGTTTTTGGCTGCTATTTTTCTATTTTGGTTTCACAGTTTCTCTTTACTATTTTTCTGGTTATTTTTGTCGGTTGTTTGGTGGTTGTTTCTCAGTTGTTTGGTTGTTTTTTAGGCTATTTTGGTTCACGATTTTGATGCTGTTTTGGTTCACGCTTTTGGTTCTTTGGTTAACGGTTTTGGTGTTGTTTACTGGTTGTTGTTTTCAATGTTTGCTGGTTGTTTAGTTGTTTTTGCTTTTGATTATAGTTGTTGGCTGTTTTTTGGTGGTAGTTTCGATGGTTGGTTGTTTGTGGACTAACTCACGGTTTCTTTATTATTTCACGTCCAAAGAAGAAGAAGAGAGAGACCTAGTGGTTTTTTTTATTTGTCGTCCAACCTTAGAAGAAGAAGAAGAAGAGAAGCGTCCCCTTGATGATGAATAAGTACCCTTTTTTATAATGTTTTGAAAGCATCTCCAAATAGGGAAATAAATCACATTGATTTGGGGAATATATTATTTTAGGAATAAAATCTCTTAAACTTGGTGATGAGAATATCCAAAATCTAGTTAAATTGGATAGGATCCCAAAATATTGCTAAATTGGAAAGTGATGATGAGGGGATTTGCACATGTGAAATGCATGGGATTTTGGGCGTGTGGGGTCTTGGGCATGGATGTGTTGATGGGCCGAGGTTGAAGGGTGGTTTGAAGTAGAAACTGACTGAGCGAATCTGAGGCCGGCTAGTGAGTCTGAATATGATGAGATGCTAATTTTTGGGGGTTTTCTTTCCTTTCGGTATTCGTTTTTCGTAACTTCCGTAACTTTTCAGGTAATGCCTCCATACGAGGCTCATCATCGGGCTCATATAAAAATACAGTGTCTACAGTCGCCCTCACTTTGATGGGGCTTGTGCAGTGTGTGAAAGTGAAAACCCTATCAAATTCATGCAAGCATTTTTACTTACCTGGTTCGTTGGTCGTTGCCGGACTTACCTGTCGTTTTGCTACTTTTGCGAGATGCTTAGATATTTGGGATTCATTCCCAAACCGAGTTGAGTTGATGGTGAGGTGTTTCATCCTCTGGGATTCATTCCCGAACCATGCTGGGTGTGAGATGCTTTGATCTCTGGGATTCATTCCCGAACTGAGTTGATTTGATGGCGATGTGCTTTGTCATTTGGGATTCGTTCCTGAACCATGTTGGGCGTGAGATGCTTCGATCTCTAGGATTCATTCCTGAACTGAGTTGATTTGATGGCGATGTGCTTCGACCCATGGGATTCATTCTCGAACCAAGTTGGGTGTGAGATGCTTCGATCCCCGGGGTTAATTCCCGAACTGAGTTGATTTGATGGTGAGGTGCTTCGACCAATGGCATTCATTCCCGAACCATACTGGGTGTGAGATCCTTCGATCCCTGGGATTCATTCCCGAACTGTGTTGATGGCGAGGTGCTTCAACCCCTGGGATTCATTCCCGAACCATGCTGGGTGTGAGATGCTTCGATCTCTGGGATTCATTCCCAAACTGAGTTGACTTGATAGTGTTTTTATCCTCCTGCGTGACTCTTCGATCCACTGGGGAGTTTTTTTCTATGATGATGAGGTGCTTCGAATTTTAGGATTCATTCCCAAACTGTTGATAATCTGGGCCTCGTCCCTGGGATTCATTCCCAAAACTATTGATAATGTGGGCCTCGACCTTGGGATTCATTCCCAAAACTGTTGATAATATGGACCTCGACCCTAGGATTCATTCCAGAAGTTCCTTCATTCCTCTCTATTCTTGGAGTTGCTCGTCCTCGCCGTTTTTTTTTCTTTCTTCAAAGCCTGCGAACACAAAACAAAAATTGTGTGTATGTGACATGTGTGCATGTATGCATGGATGCATTCCCTATTCCGATGGGGTTTCTTTGTCCTATTGGCTTGATGTCATCCTTGGTTAGGCCTTCCTTGCGCTCTTTCGTGCCTGTTGCCTATAGAAGCCTTTGGTCGCCCCTTGGCCTGCTTATAGTTGCCCCGTGTCAATTCTACTCCGGTGATTGCTCAGTTCCCTTTGGTCTCATGGCTCAAGATCTCGCTGGTTCGTCCTATCTTTTACCTAAGCTGTCCTTTCAGATTTTCAACTTAACAGATTGCTCTATCTTGTCTGAGTCGCCTTTTCAGGTTTTCAACTCAGCGAGCTAAAAAAAATTCTTCTTTTTTTTAGATCTGACCCGTCTTCATTCTCAAGGCTCTTCGTTCGTCCTATTTACCGAGGTTTTTCTCCATTCTCAGAGTTCCTCTCCATTCTCAGAGTTTTTCATCCTCATTCTCGAGGTTTCTCTACTCCTCTTCATTCTCGGAGTTCCTCATTCTCGAGGCTCTTTGCTCGTCCTCATTCTCAAGGTTGTTCTGTTCCTCTCCATTCCTGGAGTTCTTCGTCCTAGATATTTTGACCTTGGTCCAACATCTAAGAAATAAAAGACATGATTGGTAATTACTTGACTCTAATCTTTCCCGGTTAGCTGAGATTCATGCATTCTATGAACATCCTGAACATTTGTTTCAATAAAGGCGTTTGTATTATTTCTTAGTACATATGTAGGAAATAATAAACTGCATTGCAAGGGTACCTCTATCGCTAACTGTTCCTCACAGATTTTACAATTAACCATTTTTTTCTTACTCACTCATGCTCTGTATTTTTCTTGGGCTGTCATTTGCGGATTTCCAACACAACGAGCCTTTTTCTCTCTTTTTTTTTTTTTTTTTCTATTTTTTTTTTCAGATCTGTCCTCATTCTCGAGGCTCTTTGCTCGTCCTCATTTCCGAGGTTGCTCTCCATTCTTGGCATTGCTCGTCCTCATTCTCGAGGTTCCTCTCCATTATTGGAGTTATTCTCCTAAATCTCCTGACATTGGTCCAGCATCTAAGAAACAAAAGACGTGATTAATAATTACTTGACTCTCATCTTTCCTAGTTAGCTGGGATTTATGCAATCTATGAATATCTTGAACATTTGTTTGAATAAAGGCGTTTGCATTACTTCTTAGTACATATGTAGGAAATAACCCGCATGGCAAAGGTACCTCTATCGCAACTGTTCCTCACTGATTTTACAATTAGCCATTTTTATTGTTCACTCATGCTCTATATTTTGCTTGCGCTGTCCTTTGCGGATTTTCAACCCAACGAGCCTTTCTTTCTTTTTTTATGCAAAGTATTGTTTCAGCCTGTCCACGTTGATGGGCTCGGTGAATTTGTTCCATTCCAAATCTGACAGTCTCACTACCCCATTCCCCATCACCTTCTTGACTAGGTAGGACCCTTCCCAATTGGGCCTCAACTTTTCCCTTGGGTCCATTATCAGTGGCTTCGACTGCTTGAGCACTAAATCACCTTCTTTGATCTTGGTGGGATGCACCTTCTTGTTGAACGCCCTGGCCAACCTTTTCTAATATAGCTAAATATGGTATAATGCCTTTATCTTTTTCTCATCCAGTAATGCTAGTTGTTTGAACCTCTACGAGGCCCATTCCTTCTCATCTACATGTACCATCATCGCCCCCAGCGCTTTGGGTTCTATGGCCAAATACAACACCAAGGGTTTGCCCGGCCTTGGTGGTTTCAAGACGGGAGATTTAACCAAGTACTCTTTGATTTTTCAAAAGCTTCTTGATATTGCCTATTCCACTCCACAAGCTGGTCCTACCTCAATAGCTTGAAGATGTGCTCATATACTGATGTTAGCTTGGCAATGAATCGACTGATATACTGGATTTTCTCGAGAAAAGCTCTAACTTCCTTTCATTTTTTTCTCTTTTTTTTACCTCTTGATGGTGGGCTTCATTCAGAAGCATCTTCTTACTGAGGTAGTGGACTGCATGTTCCATCCGTGTCTCATATGTCTGTACCATCATCGCCCCCAGCACTTCGGGTTCTATGGCCGAATACAACACCAAGGGTTTGCCCGGCCTTGGGGATTTCAAGACGGGCGGTTTAACCAAGTACTCTTTGATTTTGTCAAAAGCTTCTTGACATTGCCTGTTCCACTCCGTAAGCTGGTCTTTCCTCAATAGCTTGAAGATGGGCTCACATACCAATGTTAGCTTAGTAATTGCCTTGATCTTTTCAGGGTCCACTTTTATCTGCTTCTTGATTTCTTCCTTAACCTTTTCGGCCCATTCTGGCCTCATTCTTCGGAGCTTCTATTTTACTTTTCTTATGTTCGGATAAGTTGGTATCATGTGTTGGACAATACTTATTTCCACTCCTAGCATGTCTTCATAAGACCAAGCGAATACTTTTTCATATTTTATTAATATTCTCACTAATTCTTTCCACTCATCAGAGGTAACCTCACTTGCAATTGAAATTTCCTTGGGGTTTTCACATGTACCAAGATTAAATGCATTTGTCTTTGTTGAGTTAATGTCAAATATGCTCATGTCATGCGTGTTATGATGCAGACTAACAGGAAAAGACTCGAACAAGTAAGCAAAATCAATGTCTTTATGATTAATAAATGCAGGATTACAATTAAATAAGTCAGGAAAATAAACAACTTCATAATTTACAGTCTTGTCCTTTTCCGTCAAATTGCTTTCTTCGAGCGTCAGATTCTCCAACAACAGTAGTCTTTCTTCCCATTTATTTTCCTCTTTTGCAACATTCTCTTTGTCACTGCTCGAGAAGATTTCCCAGAAATCTCTCCCATGCTCTGTTTCATCTTCACTACTGTTGTCCCATATCCCCATGCATGAAGCTTGGTGGTTGAGAGTTTGGAGGACAGAGCCAGATTTGATCATGTAGGTGGGTGGTGGAACGGAGTGGTAGTTGGGTAGAGGGTTTTTGTGTGTGTTGGGTTGTTATTTTTCTGGGTCGGGTATCTTATGGGTGTCAATGAGGTTTTGGATCTCATGCTTAAGGCGGGTGCATTTATCAGTTTCGTGGCCTTTTTTATGATAGAAGTGATAATATAGGTTTAGGTTGAGGTAGTATGGCACATGATTTGGAAGTGGTTTGGGTTCTAAGGGTTTTAGGAGTCCTTGCCTCTTCAGCTTTTCAAATACCTTTGACAAAGGTCTACCAAAATTGGAGAATCGCCTGTTTCTGATGGCGACGACCTCAGCAGAAGCAGGCTTGGTCCCTAAAGGCTCCCCAATGGTTTTTCTATTATGGCTATAAAACTTTCTGTTCTCGGCTTCCTCTTCCTCGATATCCATGATAGTTTCTCTTAACTTTCAAAAGTCACAAATCATGGAGGTCATCCTTCTTAGCTTGTTATAAATGGAGGGTTTAGTGCCCTTAATGATCATCTTAATCTGGTCTTTCTCTGAGAGCCGTGTTTGCATCTTCAAGAGTTGGCTTTTCCAGCGATCCACATAATCTTTGAAGGTCTATTCTAGCTTCTATTTGGTGTTTTCTAAGTCACGGAGTGACAAGTCTATCTCAATGTCTGTGACATATTGGTTCAGAAAGGCCTCTGCTAATGCCCTCCAGTCGTCCCCTACCTTTATCTCCAGGCCATGATACCATACTACGGGCGCCCCTTCCAGTGACATCCCAAACATCTTTCACACCTAGCGCTTTAATAAACCCACTGAACTCATCACTGAAACATATTGTCGGAGATGGACCCTATGATCTTCGTTTCCATTCAACTTGGCCAAGTCAGACATCTTAAACTAGGGGGCAGTTGTTCTTCGAAAGTCATTGCATCATAGTCTAATAGATCTTCATGTTTTCCCTTCATCTTGCGGGTAACTGACTCTAGTTAATCTCTGAGTTTCTGTAGCTCTGCCTGAGACTCGGCTATCCTTTACGCGGCATACTCGGCCATGTCATCATCAAAAATAGGGATTTCTTCACTCACCTATTCGGTGGCTCCTCACACCTTCCGTCCTCATTGTTTTATGTTCCCACTGTGAGGGGTACTATCAGATTGGCCATAGCGTTGGTCAAAGCTTGTAGTTGCTCGGTAATTTTGGTGATGTTAGTCTTCAATTGATCCATGTGGGAATCTTCACTGTCTGACGCGTCCATGGTTACTAACCTTTTCTTGACAAGTCTTCCTTCTTCTCTAACCCAATGGATATCTATGATAGCTGTTAAGACAAGGGGTTAGCATGATGCGTGTATGCATGTGATGCATGAGATGCATGTGGTTATCAAAACATCATATATCCTTCCGATCTTATTCCTCCCACACTCGTGGTAAGTCCATTTATGCCCTAGGTATGGCTAATTTTATGCACCAATATGGGGTACACAAAATCGTTCTCTCTTATGCTATAGGAATGAACTTTGGCTACCTCAGTCCCTCTTCATCAGTAACAGACAAAGGCCGCCCATTTACAAGATTGACTAAGCCTATTATGGGGATCGTGCCATTGTCTAGAAACGACGAATTGGGCCCTCGATAATCACGGTTGTGGTGGGGGATGGACTTGGAGATATCCAAAAGTATACAAATATGCCATAACAAGGCGTACCCTTCCTGGATGAAAGCCAGTGCGGATATCAGACTCATGTATCTGGCATATTTGAATCATGTTTGGACCTTCTAACCCCATCAAGGTTTTCATACAAGTTGGCCCATTATCATTTTAAAGCATTCAATCAGATTATCACGAGGTGCAAACTTGTCCAAGTTGAAAAGGCCCAATATGTTTACACTTTTGCGATAAGGTGGCTAAATAACTTCAAATTATAGAGGGCCCAAACACAAGGTGGTCCATTATCATTTTGAAAACTTTTGGCCCAATCATCATAAGATACAAACTCGTCCCAGTTTAAGTGGCCCAACGAGTTCGTATCCTATGACGAGAAGGCCAAATGGATCCAAATGATAATGGTCTCAAACACAAGCATGTGGGTATCATCTATAGGAAATGTAACTATGGTTCGTATGTGGGCTTACAAGGGTATTGATAAAGGCTTTCATCGGTGAAGGGTTGCCCACAACTAGGTCTCCCCACTCAAGGGTTCAAGCGACCAAGTGAGCGTGCCTTTTTTATACCCTAGGGTACGTGCCAACGAGTGATGGTTATCATCACATAACGATCCACCACCTTGAGTGAAAGCGACTTCACGATACATGACGCCAACAAGGTAAGAAGGGTATGCAAAATATATGAGACTTGGGTAACCAAAGCAAAAGCCACGGACACTACAAGGTATTGTTTCGGGGCCGATTCTCTATCCCCAGTGGAGTCACAATCTGTAGGAGCGAAGCGGGGTTTATCGCTATGCCTATAATGTTCGGCGACCACGGCACTGTTGGGCTCGCAGTCCGTAGAGAGTACGAAGTAGCCCGTGGGGGACTAAACCAGAGAATAAAGGAGTCAACACCCAGTGTGAACTGGAAAAGATTTAAGGCCGCACTTACCCCTCACAAGGGAAGACCTCAAACCATTGGGTTCGAAATGGTCCCTTACTTATGCCAGTATAATGGACGGGTTCACACAATGGTATAGAGAAGTCTTAATGCAATTCATGCAAAAAAGCGAATAAAAATGTAATAACCTACCCAAACAAAATAATAATCACAATAAAAAGTATATTAAATTACGAAATACGAGATGCGATAATGAAAATTATAATAAACAGTCAAAAGTAGGAAAAACGTCAATAAATAAATAGCAAACGAAAAAGGGTGGGTTAATCACGCATGTATGAGTATTTCCCGAGTGACACGTGGAGTTGTATCCTAAGTATAGACCGCACTACCATTCATTCGGATTCAGCTACGGAATTTACATCTGGATTTCCATCCGATATACCACAAGGGATAATAACATACATAACCATCAATGCAATGTAAACGGACATAAAGAATAGACGTGAAATAATAAAATAACGATAAATAGACAAAAAGATAAATAACAAAATAAATGTGAAATAATAAAATAACGATAAATGTAAATAATTAGATAAAAAATTAAATAATGAAATACCAAAGAAAGAAAAAATGTGACCAGAAATTTGACCGTCTTTGGTGTAGGACTTCGCATACCCGGTTGGACGTATTTCACGTCCATCCAGGCATGCAGCGTCCGAAACTATAAAAATAAATGTGGTAAGGGTGCCCTCAGGTCTTACCTTTTAATTTGCTTTCTAGGAAGTGTCTTAGGCCGTCGCCGGAAGGATCAAAGCTGGTTCGCTATTTGTTGTTTTGGATTGCTGGTTTGCTATTTGCTGTTTGCTATTTCTGGCTGTTGTTTCACTATTTTTGGCTGCTGTTTTGTTGTTTCTGGTTGTTTTTTGCTGCTGTTTTGGTTATTTTTGGCTGTTCTTTTTACTGCTATTTTTCTATTTTGGTTTCACGATTTTTCTTTGCTATTTTTTTGGTTGTTTGTTGGTTATTTCTCGGTTGTTTGGTTGTTTTTTTGGGCTGTCGTGGTTCACAATTTTGATGCTGTTTTGGTTCACGTTTTTGGTGCTTTGGTTCACGGTTTTTGTGTTGTTTGCTAGTTGTTGTTTTTGGTGTTTGCTGGTTGTTTTAGTTGTTTTTGCTTTCGGTTATGGGTTGTTGGCTATTTTTTGGTGGTAGTTTCGGTGGTTGGTTGTTTGTGGACTAGCTCACGGTTTCTTTGTTGTTTCACGTCCAAAGAAAAAGAAGAGAGAGACCTAGGGTTTTTTTTTTGTTTGTCGTCCAAATTTAGAAGAAGAAGAAGAAGAGAAGCCTCCCCGTGATGATGAAAAAGTGTCCATTTTTTGATGTTTTGAAAGGATCTCCAAATAGGGAAATAAATCACATTGATTTGGGGAATATTTTATTTTGGGAATAAAATCTCTTAAACTTGGTGATGAGAATATCCCAAATCTTGTTAAATTGGATGGGATCCCAAAATCTTGTTAAATTTTAAAGTGATGATGAGGGGATTTGCACATATGAAATGCATGGGATTTTGGGCGTGTGTGGCCTTGGGCGTGCATGGTGCTGGTGAGCCGAGGTTGAAGGGTGCAAGGGCCGATTGTAGTAGGGGTTTTGGGCTTGCATGGTGGGTCATGGGCTAAGGTTTGAAGCAGAAACTGATTGAGCGATTCTGAGGCTGGCTAGTGAGTCCGAATCCGATGAGGTGCTAATTTTTTGGGGGTATTATTTCCTTCCGGCATTCATTTTTCACAACTTCCGCAACTTTTTAATTACTGCCTCCATACGAGGCTCATCATCAGGCTCATGTAAAAATGCAGTGTCTACATCATCGCATGAGTTACTTACCTGGCTTCGCGAGCACTCCAAGTCCTAATCAAATTTGCCAAAACAAATGACGAAATATCGTCAGAAACACGACTTACGGAGTTCTCGACTAAACTATGATAAAATTTCGGATCTTCCCGAAATAACCAAATCAAGTCCGATTTCAATACTTTCAGTTTCAGTAATCTTAAAACATCATTATACACTAACCCAAGTGGTCAGTTGACTTAAATTCTCGGTTTACGTATTTTTGGAAAATCATCAGAAAAAATTTCTACAGACGCTACGGAAGGGTCTCGAACCCTCCGAACCTACCTTGATTTATCCAAACATGTTCATAATATCATATATAACTCACAACTATCATCAAAACCAAAACACATCTTTATATGCAAAAACTCACTTCTACCGGAAACTAACATATTCTATCGGATCGATCAAATTCGTTCTGTTTACACTAAGATTCTACCAAATGCACATATTCCATATACTAATATTCAAATAATTCATTTTATATCATTACGCTATTCTCCGAAGCTACATGATACATCCAAACATTTAACTATACACTTGAAATTTGTGTATTTTTACTGGGAGGACTTACCGAGATTTCGAGGGCATATACAGACTCTTGACGATCCCACGAACGCACTGGAATCAACAGAATTCCAATCGGAGCTACTATTCATCATGGGTCACTATTCACCTAAATCTTCCTTCCTCTTTTCGCATGCAACCGTGCACGAAAAGGAAAAATCTATCACCGCCAACTTGTAGTACTCTCCGAGAGCTATGATTTAACGGGTGGTTCGGGTCATGTAACAAAGTGATGAGCCAGGATTGGAAAACACATGTGTGCACGTTCTTCATGTTGTTTCGACGGATTCCGGCGCCCTTTGGTCGGCCGCCGGCGGCTGGAGGTTAGGGGTAGGTCGGTGGTTCTTTTTGGGCCGGTGCACTGGCCGGCGATGGCCGGCTGGCCACTGACCCAAGCCTCATCCAAAAACGCAGGGAGGGGGTTGGGTGGAGAGGATGGGATGTTTAAGCCAATTTTGCAATTTCTTGAAACTTAAAAGTATATATAGAAACATTTCTGGAATTTACATTCAGACCCCTACAAAATTGCAAATAGGCCCCTCTCAATGTGCTTTCATGAAAATTTGCATTTTTGCCCTTATGTAAATTTCGAAAATTGTTCAACATGAAAGTTGTTTGTCTCTGAAAAAACGAGTCTGATGGTTCAAGAATCAACTCAATTGGAGTTCATTTGAATGTGTTACATCGAAAACAACAATCTTTTACGCTTATAACGATAAAATCAGAAATCGCGTAACTTGTTCTCGAAACCACATGTTTTCCAACGCGACGAATCTTCACTTTAAAATATTCAGATCTATTTTTCAACATATAAATACTTATTTTTGAATAGAATCTCGTTCCAAATTCCAATCTTCAATTCGGAAATATTTCAGAACCATTCTAAAAATATTCGGGATACTACATTTCTAAATTTGAAATATTAAAAGTGGATCCCCTAACCCCAGTATCTTATTTTATTATTACAGCCCAATTAAAAATTCTGCAATCACTTCAAACAAATCAATCCTTTTTATTTTTATTCAAATTAATATTTTATTTTACTAAATTTATTCCATGTGGATCTACTCCGGAGTTATCAGATTATTTTATTACCTCAACACTCTTATACTTAGGAGTAAATAACCACTTTATAAGCATGTCAAATTTTTGGCGCCATTGCCGTGAATAAATTTAGTAGATATAATAATCCTTGTATATTTTTTCTTTATTTTCTTTATTTTCTTTATTTTCTTTATTTTTATTTTTATTTTTTTTATACTTTTGTATTTTGTATTTTTTATGCATCACATTTTCTTTCATCTTTTAATTTTTGTAGATCCAAAATATCATGATTGATCCTAAATTAATCCTGAACCCATAAATCTCACATACAAACAGACCATGTTCTTAATTCTTCAAGGTTATATGAGACAGAAAAATCAAAAACGATGGAGCTTGAATTTTGCCAAAGAATTTCTTGAACCATCTCCATCTAGAGATTCTTCCATAATTTTTTGTGAGAACCTAATTCGAGAAATTGATACAGCTGAACGAGAAATTCAATTGAGATCTTAATTGACAAGAATCATAAGACACTTTTAGATCTAAATCACTACATTTGCATTTTATTTATTTTTTTTTCTTTTTGTCAATTTTATTTTCTTTTTGTAAGTATTGTATTTGTATTTTTTAAAATTTTAGCATATATTTTGTATTTAGGTTGCATGAAGTATTGGTCTCGATCATCTAGCGGTAGATTAAATAGAGGGTCTTCATCACCTTCATCAACTGTCAAAATAGCTGAGAACCAAAATGAAAATCCACCTGCCCGAATTGAAAACCCACTTGATCAGGAAGAAATCGAGTCTCAGCATGACGATCTAAATTATCCTAGGACACTCAGACAATTCATGAATCCCACTAGGACAGGATCACCATCTTACATTATTTTTCCCTCAGATGTAGCATGTTTCAATTTTAAGCCGGGTGTCATCCAAATTTTACCCACATTCTACGGTCTAGAATCAGAAAATCTTTATCAGCACTTAAAGGAATTTGAAGAGGTATGTAACACTTGCACAAACCAAAATTACAGCATGAATATAATGTAAGTGTTCCTAGAACATGCCAAGGATCTCTAAGAGTGATTTGTGTGTGAATAAATCGGAGAAAGTTGCGGAAAAACTTACTTTGATCGGATGAGTTTCAAGACTTTTGTTTGTATTCCGGAAGATCCAAGCTTCCTTTGTTGTTCCAAACTCAAGGGTGAGTTTCCCTATCACCTTATTTTGACTCTAAATGTGCTAGCAAGTAGAATTTTTGCAACAAAAATCCAAAAGAAAGAGCATGATAATCGGCCATGAAGGGAGAGAAGAGAAAGAGATGAGTGGATAATAGTGTCTAACAAAACTAATCTTGTTTTCCAAAAACCACTTGCCTTTTATATTTTCCAAAAACAAAAGTTAAGTGTGTTAGAAAAATGCATTAAATGCATCCAACCACTTACATCAACAAATGACTAGTGATGTAAGTCAAGTTGATGTAAGTTAGTGGGTCCCACCACTTTGAATTCAAAATTCAAGTTGGTCCACACAACACACTTTGGGCCCGGTTTCGTTTAATCCGACTGTAGGCACTGCATTTTTGCATATAAGTCCCGATGATGAGCCTCGTGCGGAGGCACTACCTTTTAAGTCGCGGAAGTCACGGGAAACGGATGTCGGAAGGGAAAAGTCAAAAATTGACATCTTGTTGGATTTAATTCGCTTGTTTAGCTTCGGGTTTGCTCGTTGGACCTCCGTTTCGAAATTATCCTTAGCCCAAAACCCCCGCAACCCACACTAAGCCCACCAAGACATCAACCCCACACCAAAATACTCCAAGAATTCCCCCATTTCTAAGAACCCAGCCTCTTTCTTGAACACCTCGCACGCACAAACACCTTGTTGGCAGCCCTCTCACTCACGCACACAGCACACACTCACAGCCCCTCACACCTCTCACTCACGCACATAGCACACACTCACAGCCCCTCCACCAACTATTCAAACAACAATTACCCCTCCACCAAGCATACCCCCCGCCCTTTACACAAAAATTCACCTTATCCCCCCATTTTCAACAAAGCCACCTCCCAATTAATGGCCTCCCCCTCCAAGTCAAAAGAAACAACACATCACACCCCATTTTCAACAAAGCAACCTCTTAATTAATAAAGGATAGCCCACCCAATTAATGCACCAATTTTGCCTATAAAAATAACCTAAAATTCATCCATTCTTCCCCTAGCACAAGATAGACAACACAAGCACTCTCGTCTCCTCTCCATTCACACCAATTCCCCTAAGAAGACAACCTCATTCACGCACAAAGCCAAGCCATAAAACCTTACCACTTTTGTCCCACATCGATTAGGAAACGACCCTCCACTCAGCAACCCTTGTTTCACGCATCAACGTCCTTTCAACACAAACCAACAGCCCTTCATTCAGCATCAACACCCTCAACGCCACCTGTCTAGCTCACGCCCATTCAGCAAGCAACACAACCCACTTAGCCACTTATGCAACACAGTCCACTCACGTCACACATAGCCACTCAACAACACGCATCAACAGCCTTCAACTTCACTCAACACACTCACGCCACCTGCCTTCAACCCCATTCACACAACACCCTCAGCACACAAAACCATTACCTCACGCCAAAATCTTCCCCTTCAACGTACAAAGCTCATAAATTAGCGCATAATACTTCCTCACAAACTGCCCAGTTCACACGCATATAGCCCCCTAGTTCACACATAAAACCAAGCCCTCAACAGCCTCAAACCACCGAATAAACTACCTCAAATTGCACCCGCAAGCTGCCGCAAATTACTGCCCTTCACACCACCGAAATTGTACCTTCAAACTGCTCCAAATAGCCCCTAAACAAATTACCTCAAACCCGTAAAAAACTGCACTGAAAAACTGCACTAAAAACCCACAATTCTGCCCAGTAAAACCCACAAACTGCACCCGCAAAACTGCCCAGTTTTTTACCGCAAATTCTACCCAGTAAAACCCGTAAAAACTGCCCAGTTTTACCGCACATTCTGCCCCCAAAATAGTCCAGAATTCGTCCCTAAATAGCCCCGCATTACCGTAAAATAGTAGGCTTAAACCGTGACCAGAAACCGCAGTGAAACGGAGTAAAAACATCGACCCAAACAGTGAAATAATGAAGGAAAATGTTTAACCAGTAAACCGGAGGAGTTGCGGAGCATCAACCCTTCCAACAACCGAATACCGCACTTTTGAGAGACGAAAAAAGATGTTAGACCTGAGGGCACCCCTTTTATATACTATCATTTATTTTTAGTTATTTTATTACTTTATTTCGCAAGAGTATTGTGGATTGGTGTATGATGTGATTCCGGGTGAACGGAATATGTGTTCTTTCTTGCGGTATATCGGATGGAAACCCGGACATAAATTCCGTAGCCGAATCCGAATGGACGGTATTACGGTTTACACTCGGGACACCATGCCACGTACCACTTGAGACACACACATGTTTCGTTTTATCCTACCTTGTATTCAAGCATGATTAGGCCGTTAGAAGGTTATTTATTTATTTTTAATATGATTTAGTCTAGTACATTATTTCTTTATGCATGACTTAGTTATTTTCTTTCACAATAGGAGTTTAATTTACGTTATGTTCAGGTCGTTATTTATTCAACATGCTTATTGTGTGATATCGTATGTTTGTCGTTATGAGAATTTACTTTTAAAGTATACAAACTTAGATTTAGGCCTTATAGGAATTTAGATTACTTTTGCAAATGTATGTTGAGTAGACTTGGTTAAAATTGCACAAATCCGTTCATTACAAGTGACATAAGTAAGGGACCATTCTGAACCCAACGGTTTTAGGTCTTCCCTTGCGAGGGGTGAGTGCGGCCTTAAATCATTTTCCCGGTTCACATCGGATGGCGACTCCATTATTCTCCGATTTAGTCCGCCGTGGGCTACTCCGTACTACCGACCGGGCCGCGAGCCTGTAACAGCGTCACCGATTTCTGTGTTCTATAGTCTGGCTACTCAACTGGGGATAGAGAATCGGCCCCGAAATAATGTCTTGTAGTGATTGTGATTTGTGCTTTAGTTAACCGTGTCTATAGTTGGTTGAAGGGGTTTAATCAAAGGCACTTTTTGAGCTAGGTAATGGTTTGGTGTCTTCCTTCATTCACTACCTTTCTATAAGGAAAAGCTGTGAAGGCACCTAGATAATCATGTACTTGTAGCTTAATGTGATGGACTAATTTGGAGGACTCGTTGTTTATTCCTGTCACCAAGCGATAAGAGCCTAAGAGGCTTGGGTTTTTAAGAAAGTTCGCTCCGCCCTTCCTCTGGGGAATCTACAACGGGAAATCCATTTGACAGTCAGTCACGCACCATAACTCGTTGGCACGTACCTTAGTGTATAGAAAAGGTGCACTCACTTGGTCGCTCGGACCCTTTAGTGTGGAGACCTAGTTGTGGGAAACCCTTCGTCAACGAGAGCCTTTGTCTATACCCCCATAAACCCGCATGTAAACCTTAGTTGTATGACCAATAAAAGTTATTTCTTTATGTTTGTGTTTGGGATCATCGTCATTTGGATTCAGTTGGACCTCTTGTCAAGAGATATGAACTTGTTGGGCCATTTAAACTGGGACAAGTTCATGTCCTTTGGCAATTGGGCCAAAAGCTTCTGAGAATAACCATGTTATAGTTTAGGCCTCTTATCATTTGAAGTTGTTTAACCATGTTATCGCGAAAGAATAAACTTGTTGGGCCTTTTCAACTGGGACAAGTTTGCACCACGCAATAGTATGATTAAATGCTTTAAAATGATAATGGGCCAACCGGTGTATAAATCTTAATGATCTTGTATATTTCATGCATTACAGATGTACATACTAACATGCATTTTGAAAAGAGACACCATAGATTCCCTTTGGGTTAGGGAAGAGGGGAGACTCATCAAAAGACCGACATCAAATATGAATGAATTAGTTAATAAGAGGTCTCGTATGGATCAGCTTGAAGCCAATCTCACCAAGGTTACTGAACAACTACAAGCATTGACCGCCGCTGTGTCTAATATAGTTGTGCCCCGTGCTGGGGGAAGTTCTGAGAATAAGAGGCATGAGGAGCCTCCAAATAGGGTGAATGATGATATCTCTATCTTTGATGATGATATGGCCGAGTATGTCGCTGGGAAGATAGCCGGGTCTCAGGCTGAGAGACAGAAACTCCGTGATTCAAGTGGAGTCAGTTACCCGTAAACTAAAGGGTAAGCATGAGGACTTACTGGATTATGAGGCGATGACATTTGAGGAGCAGCTACGAGCTTAGTTTAAGATGCCCGACATAGCCAAATTCAATGGAAATGGGGACCCGAGGGTCCATCTCCCGTAATATGTCTCAGTAATGAGTTCAGTAGGCTTGTCACAATGCCAAGTTCAGAAGATGTTTGGGATGTCGCTTGAGGGGGCACTTGTGGTGTGGTACCATAGCCTTGAAAGAAAGGTTAAGGAAGATTGGAGGGAACTGGCAGAAGCTTTTCTGAAACAGTATGTTACAGATTTCAAGATATACTTGTCACTCCGCGATTTGGAGAACACCAAGCAGAAGTCGGAGTAGAGCTTCAAAGACTATGTATATCGCTGGAGAAGTCAGCTTTTAAAGATGCAGACTCTGCCCTCAGAGAAGGACCAAATAAAGATGATCATCAAGGGCACCAAGCCCTCAATCTATGGCAAGTTGAGGAGGATGACCTCCATGATTACTGATTTCCGACAGCTGAGAGAGACTGTCATGGACATCGAAGAAGAAGAAGCGGATAATAGAAAGTTTTATGGCATGTACAGAAAGACTGTCGGGGGACCGTCAGATGCCAAACCTATTTCTACTGAGGTTGCTGCCATTAAGAACCGATGTTTTTCTAACCTGGGTAGGCCCTTGTCCAAAGTGCTTGAGAAGTTGACAAGCCAGGGACTCCTAAAGCCCTTGGAAACTAAACCACTCCCAAATCCTCCCCCACCAAACCTCAACATGAACCGTTATTGTCACTTCCACCAAAAACACGGCCATGACACCGACAGTTGTGCCCACCATAGGCACGAAATCCAAGACCTAATTGACTCCCACAAAATTCCTGACCCTGAGAAAGAACAGCCAAACACACACCGTAACCCCCTGCCTAACTACCACTTTGTCCCCCCGCCTACCTACATGATTAACTTTGGCCTACCAGAAGACCTTGTCCTCCAAACATTTGACCACCAAGCCTTTTGTCTAGGGATTTGGGATAGCAACAGTGAAGATGAAATAGAGCAGAAGAAGAATTTTTGGGAGGACTTTTCGAGCAGTGATGAGGAAGAAGTGAAGGGGATGACTCGTAGTGGGCGCTTTTATAGCGATACTGCAGATAAGGGTAAAGAAGTATTGACAGAAGGCAGGGAAGTGGCTGAGAATATGGAGAATGCTGAGGGAGATGTAGTGCTACAGCAGTTGAAGAGGACCCGGGCCCAGGTCAGCATCTGGGAATTGTTGTGTTCATCACATGAGCACAGGCGGGCCATGGTTGAAGCCTTGAGCAAGATAATAGTGTCTGTGTAGTGATGCCAACCCCGTAATATTTATCAGACCAGTGCGAAGGGAAGCTCTGTAGATGATAAATTTTCTGATGAGGAACTCCCCGCTGAGGGAAGGAACCATAATAGACCTTTATTCATCATAGCTGAAGTGAAGGGTAAGAAGACATCTTGTGTGATGGTGGATGATGGTTCGTCCATTAATGTGTGCCCTTTGAAGATTTTGGCAAGGCTAGGTAGAAGCCAGCAGATCCGAGTTCCTCCAATATGACTATCAAGGCTTATGATGATAGCAAGCGGGGAGTTGAGGGTACTTTTGCCGTAATGGTCAAAGTGGGCCCAATTGAGGATGAGGTTGAGTTTACAGTACTGGATATCCCAGCCACTTTTGCTCTGTTATTGGGAAGGCTGTGGTTTCACAAGCTTGGGGTGGTGCCCTCTACTCTGTATCAGGTTATCAAATTCTCGTACGAATGAGAGATTGTCACCATCCGATCTGAGATAGACAATGATGTGGCTGCTTTGGAAATACAACCTTTTACAAGGTTCCAAGTGTCGGCAACTTTTGAGGAGTGGGTGGATCCTGAGGTGGCTAGGATCATGGAAAAGATGAAGTTTGAGCGGGGTAAAGGTTCAACATTGCCAAACTTTAAAGGGCAGACTACCCAGAGGGGTTTGGGATACAAGTCTGACGAGGAAAAGCCAAAGGCTATGAAGAAAGGGTTGTAGCTGACAGAATACTTTGTAAAGGCTTCAGGGTATCAGGGAGAGCCTGAACCAATAGAGGTCAACGGGATCGTGGTGCCAGGATTTGAGATCTTTTAGGATATGTTGGGTGAGAAACCACCAGCGTCAGGGATTACAAAGGAGGAAAAGAAGTGGGAGGAAGAGCTGATGACACTGGAGAGCCTCACCCTTGAGGAGGATAAGGAAACTGAGGAATACCCAACTGCGGGAGATGAAGCATCTGTGGAGGATGAAGATGTTTATCTCTCTGATCTATTTCAATGTATTCATGTATCTGCTAGTAATAAAGACATTCATTTTGCTTACTTGTCTGAGTCTCTCAATTTGCATGACTTGGGCATATTTGAGATCAACTCAACCAAAACAAACACATTCAACCCTGGTACGCCTGAAAGCCCCAAGGAGATTTTAATTGCAAGTGAAGTTACCCCTGAAGAGCGGAAGAAATTAGAAGAGGTGTTAGTCAAATATGCTAAAGTATTCGCTTGGTCCTATGAAGACATGCCTGGGGTAGACAGAAGCATCGCCCAGCATACAATACCGACTTATCCAAACATGAAGTCGGTAAAGCAGAAGCTCTGAAGGATGAGACCTGAGTGGGCCGAGAAAGTCAGAGAAGAAGTCAAAAAACGGATAGATGTGGGATTTGTAGAAGTGGTGAATTATCCCGAGTGGTTGGCAAATATTGTACCAGTACCGAAGAAAGACGGGAAAGTCAAAATGTGTGTGGATTACAGAGATCTCAACAAGGCTTGTCCAAATGATGACTTTCCTTTACCCCATATAGATGTGCTTGTTGATAGTGTAGCTTTATCTACCATGTACTCATTCGCGGATGGGTTCTCAGGATATAACCAGGTTCTTATGGCTGAAGATGACAAGCATAAGACTGCCTTCGTCACAGAATGAGGTATGTATTGCTATAAGGTGTTGTCATTTGGGCTTAAGAATGCAGGAGCCACTTACCAGTGGATGGCAACCACATTATTCCACGAATTGATGCATAAAGAGATTGAGGTATATGTGGATGACATGATGGTAAAATCAGAGACGATAAGCGGATATATAGAAGCACTGGAAAAGTTCCTTCAGCGAGTTGATAAATACAACTTGCGGTTAAACCTCAAGAGGTGTGTGTTTGGGGTAACATCGGGGAAGTTATTAGGCCACACAGTGGGAAGGGGAGGAATAGAAGTGGACCATGAGAAGATCAAGGCAATTACTGAGATGCCAGCACCGAAGATAGAGAAAGAAGTTAGAGCATTCCTCGGGAAAATTCAGTACATCAGTCGGTTCATCGCCAAGTTGACATTGGTATGTGAACCTATTTTCAAATTGCTGAGAAAGGACCAGCCAGTGAAGTGGAATAAGCAGTGTCAAGAAGCCTTCGACATGGTCAAAGAATATTTAGTGAAGCCTCCTGTTTTGAGACCTCCGAGACCAGGCAAGCCCTTGGTACTGTATTTAGCCATAGAACACAAAGCACTAGGGGCGATGATGGTACAAGCAGATGAGACGGGAGTAGAGCATGCATTCTACTACCTTAGTAAGAAGATGCTTCCGTACGAAGCTCGCTATCAGGAATTGGAGAAGATCTGTTTGGCAGTAGTATGGGTGTCCAGAAAATTGCGCCATTACTTCCAATCCTACAGAATCCAAGTGGTAGCGAAGGAGAATCCTTTGAAGTATCTACATTTGGTGCCCTCACTGGTTGGGAAGTTGGGCAGATGGTTAGTGTTGCTGACAGAGTTTGATATCGAGTACCTCACTTCCAAAGTGATCAAAGGGCGAGCCGTAGCAGAGTTCTTGGCGTTGCAACCCATTGAAGGAGATCAGTATAAGTTTAAATTCCCAGATGAGGAGGTCCAAGCAATAGCGGTCCAAGGATGGAAGATGTATTTTGACGGAGCAGTGAACTGCAAATGAGCTGGAATTGGAATCGTAATAGTAACCCCTGAGGGAGAAACCTTACCTATGGCCAAGAGATTGACGTTCAGAGTAACCAATAACATGTCTGAGTATGAAGCATGTGCCTTTGGATTGGCTGCATTGATAACTTTGAAGGCTAAGAATGTTGAGGTCTACGGGGATTCGATGTTGGTAGTCAGACAGATGCAATGAGAGTGGGAGTTGAAAGAAGAACGGTTGAAACCCTACTTGTTCCACCTCAGAAACGTGGCACAGACTATCCCTGACTACAAATTCCAGCACTTGCCGCGGGAAGAGAACCAGATGGCAGATGCATTGGCGACACTAGCCGCAACTTGGGAAAATCCGGAGAAGTTGGTAATGAGACCTCTGCTGCTGACGACAGCAAGCAAACCGATTTATGAGATGGAAAGAATCCTGGAGGTGGAAGTCAACGATGGGAAACCCTGGTACTATGATCTTCAGAGATATCTGGAACACGGAGAACGCCCAGAAGAAGCAAGCAAAAAGGACAAAATAGCTATTTAGAAGTTGGCTTTTCAGTATGTTAGTCTGAAATGAGAACTATACAAGAGACAAGCGAATGGCATTCAGCTGAAATGTTTGAGAAAAGAAGAGGCTCAGAAGGTAATGGAATAAGTACATGCCGGTGCATCTGGACTGCACATGAATGGATTGAATTTGTCCCGCAAGATAATAAGATAAGGTTTCTACTGGTCAACTATGGAAGCTGACTGCGTAAAGCTGGTAAAGCACTATCATGATTGTCAAGCAAACGGTAACTTGAACCATCTAGCTCACACAAAGTTGCATGGGTTGTCAGAGCCGTGGCCTTTCTCAGCATGGGGAATCGATATGATCGGAGAAATTTGACCAAACGCATCGAATGGACATCACTTCTTAGTAGTGGAAGTGGATTACTTTTCAAAATGGGTGGAGGCCGAGTCATTCCGCAATGTTACAGCGAAGCAGATGGCAAAGTTCATAGCTCGAAATCTCATTTGTTGATATGGTATGCCGCATCACGTGGTCACAAACAATGGAGTACAGTTTCAAGGAGAAATGAATGAAATGTTACAGAAGTATGGGATAAGACATCACAAGTCATCACCTTACAGACCGCAAGCAAATGGGGCAGTCGAGGCAGCCAACAAGACAATGAAGACGATATTAGCCAAGATGACAGAGAATTACATAGATTGGGCTGATAAGTTTCCGTACGCCTTGTCGGGGTACAGAACTTCTGTGAGAACTGCAACAGGAGCCACGCCTTATTCTTTGGTCTACGAAATGGAAGCTGTATTTCCGGTGGAAGTTGAGATACAGTCCATGCGGGTATTAGCAGAAGCAGAGATACCTGAACAAGAGTGGGTCTCGCAGAGATTTGAATAGTTGGCATTGATGGATGAGAAAAGAATGAAGTCTTTACATCATATGTAGTTATACCAGAAAAGGTTGGCTCGAGCATTCAACAAGAAGGTGCACCCTACCAAAATTAGAAAGGGTGACCTGGTACTCAAATAGTCGAAGTCGTCGACAACAGACCCGAGAGGAAAGTTTAGACCAAACTGGGAAGAACCCTACATCATCCAGAAAGTAATGGGAAATAGGGCAGTGAGACTGTCAGACTTGGAAGGGAATGAGTTCACCGAGCCGGTCATGTAAATAGATTGAAGCAGTACTTTGCCTAAGGAAGAGAAGACCGAGCAGTCACCGAGGGAATTGGCAGAAGACCTAACCCAACGGGATAGGAAACTCATTCATGCATGCATACACGTAACGTATTTTGCATCCCTTTTTGTGTTTGTTTTGTATTCACAGATTTCGAAGAAGAAAAAGAGAAAACGGCAAAGACAAGCTAATTAGAAGCAGCAACAGCACAGTATCATATTTGGGTAGGAATCCCAGGATTGAGGCCAATATCGGTGTTAGTTTCGAGAAAGGAATCACAGGGTTGAGGCCCATATCGGTGTGAGTTTCGGGAATGGATCTCCGGGGGCGAAGCCCACATTACCAGTAGTGGAAAGGAAGATTTCCGTGGAGTGAGTGAGTGAGTGAAAAAAAAAAGTCTTTGATGGTTAAACATATGTTCGGTGATGACATTGTTTGCTGTAGGGAGAAAACTTATAAACGATAAGTACGAGATGTGCTCTCTTCCGGTATCCTGAATGGATTGATCTCGGCTAGACTCACGAGAACTTGATTACGGGATCTCAACAATAGAAGCCTGAGTAGTTGGAAAGATGACTAGTTGAAGAGATGGTGGATCAGTGAATGACTGTTTGCCTGGATATCCATCCTGGTTTACTTATGCTACGATATATGATATGGTTGGAAACAAAGAAAAAGTCTCTAAAATAAAAAGAAAAAGAAAAAATGGACCACCTATAACCGATAAGCATGAAGCTACCCATGGGCGAGTATTAGGACCACCATGAGGAGAAATGCTACCTTAAAGGGTAGGTGTGTTGAAAAAGAAATAAAAAAACAAAAAATAAAAATAAAGTCCAAAATGAAAAGAATAAGAAGAAAGAGACAATAGAGAAAAATAAGAAGACCATATCATGTTCAGTATGACGAAATAATCACAGAGTGTGATCAAGACATCCAGGTTGGTTAGACCCACTGACCCGATTCTCCGAGACAAATTCATCGAGTTGGCTTACTTAAGGATTAAGCTACGAAAGAGCCTTGGCGCACACACACTAGGAGTCTAGTTCAGATCACTCATTCAGATGATCAGAGATAAATGTATTAAGTACTTTAAAGGTTCTCTGGTTTGGACGCGAAGCATCCATTGAGGACAAAAATATGTTTGACTATCAAGATTATCTCGTGAGAGGTAGTACAGTATGTTGAAAAGAACCTTCACATCATCATTATCAATGTTTGGGATGAGTCCCAGGGGCGAGGCCCACATCAACATCAGTATCAATTGCAAGGTATGGCACTCCGAGTATGGAGACACATCAGCATCAGTATCAGTTGCCGAGAATGGCACTCCGGGTATGGAGACAAACCAACATCAGTATCAGTTTTGCCGGGTATGGCACTCCGGGTATGGAGACACACCAACATCAGTATCAGTTTTGTTGGGTATGGCACTTCGGGTATGGAGATATTATAGCGACACCTCGGGTATAGGTTTAGCATGCCAGGTACGACACTCCTGGTATGGAGATACTATCGCGACACTCTGGGTATGGAGACGCAATCGTGACACCTCGGGTATGGGGTTTAGCATGCCAGGTACGGCACTCCGGGTATGGAGACACTGCTGTAATACTCTGGGTATGGAGACGCAACCGCGACACCTCAGGTATGGGGTTTAGCATGCCAGGTACGGCACTCCGAGTATGGAGACACTACTGCGACACTCTGGGTATGGAGACGCAACCGCGACACCTCGGGTATGGGGTTTAGCATGCCAGGTACGACACACCGGGTTTGGAGACATTACTGTGACACTCTGGGTATGGAGACGCAACCGCGACACCTCGGGTATGAGGTTTAGCATACCAGGTACGGCACTCCGGGTATGGAGACACTACCGTGACACTCTAGGTATAGAGACGCAACCGCGACACCTCGGGTATGGGGTTTAGCACGCCGGGTATGGCACAACCAAATCAACTCAATTCGAAGCAACATGCAAGTCAACAGACAAGTCGAGTATGGGGTTAAACCTTAATCCACAAAAGGTTTAATGATTAAACCTTTTGTGGATTAATACTGTCTCACATCTTATAATTCCGGTATTAATCATATGGACTTTTATCATTTATATATCAAGGTAATCAAATTACAAATGATAAAAGAGCAATTTCCTTTGTCACATTATTAATTTTGTACAAGAACACCATGTCATTTACAAAATAGTGATGCTATGGGTCATAATTGTCCAACAATCTCCCACTTGGCCTATAGCCAATCACTCAAGTGTCTAACACTTGAACTATGTACGGGTCGCTCATGCTTATGCTGAGATATCACTTTCATCAGCGGATTTGCAAGGTTATCATCGGATGTGATTTATTTGATCATCACATCACCACGATGTATGATCTAACGAATCAGATGAAACAGTTGAAGTACATACTTGGATCATTGATGAGATCGTAATTCTTTAGCCTGTGCTGTAGCCCAGCTCAGCTGCTAACAGAACTAATCCTAATCCAATTAGGAATTTTTACAGATCCAAAATGCTTCTTTTGCTGCCTCAGTCGCAGTAATATATTCCACTTTTATTGAATCGGCAACAATATCTTGCTTGCAAGATTTCCAGCTCACTATTCCGTTGTTCAAACAAAATTGCGTACCCTGATTGCGACTTAAAGTCATTTTTATAGGATTGGAAACTTGCAACGGTGAACCTAGTCACTTCAAGTTCTCCTTCTCCATGTTTTAAGAATGCATCCTTAGTTCATCTAAGATACTCAAGGATGTTCTTAACATCAATCCAGTGACCATCACTTGGATCGGTCTGATTTAGACTCCATATGCTCAAAACATATGAGACACCAGGTCGCGTACATATATTTCAATGTACGGTTTCTCGGAGAGTGCCAACAACTTTTAGATCTAACTCAATAGATATTTATTCCCAGAATAAAGGTTGTCTCTCCCAAGTATACCATGGAAAAATTTTTATGAAAGCCAAGCTTTCACCGATTTTAATATGGGAATGTCATTTCCAAGAAATAATATATCATCAATGTTTAGATAATCATTGTCAGTGTGCTCCCACTAACCTTCTTATATACAGAAGAATTATCTTCATTTTGAATGAAATCATATTCTATTATGATATCATCAAAACATTGGTTCCAAGAACACAATGCTTGCTTCAATCCATAAATGGATCGATTTAACTTACAAACCTTGTTTGTATGTTTCGGCATGACAAAACCGTCAAGATGTTGTAAACATCCTCCAAAAGATTTCCGTTAAGGAAAGTGGTTTTGATATCCATTTGCCATATTTCATAAACGAAATGTGCAGCAATAGCAAGCATTATCTGAATGGATTTAATCATGGCAACAGGTAAAAGGTTTCATCGTAATCGACACTATGTTAATGACGATACCCTTTCGCTACAAACCTAGCTTTAATGTTTGTATGTTGCCATATTTCATATATGTCTTCACCATGAAGACTCATTTACTACCAAAAGGCATAATGCCTTCTGGTACATCAACCAGTATCCAAACTTAGTTGGTATACATGGAATCCATTTCAAACTTCATGGCACTTTGCCATAAATCGGAGTCGATACCTTGTATCGTTTCATCATACGTAGTCAGCTCATTATCCTCAATAAGATTAATATCTTTATGAGGTGAGATCAGAAACCCATACCTCTCAGGTTGTTTTCTGACTCTCTCCGACCTACGCGGTTCTTGTGTATTAGAAGATTGTGGAACAATCTCATCCCAGATGAACTGTTCGTTTTCCGTGAAGGATCAGTGCCAGGAATAGTATCACTACGATTTTCATCGAGTTTTACTTTATTCCCACTTACCACTGCATTTTGGAATTCCTCTTTCAAGGAAAACCGCATGGAGAGCAACAAATTTCTTTGTTCTCTTGTGAGTTGTGGAATTAGTTTCCTTAGGATAACCAATTACATAATGGGCACTTATCCAACTTGGGTTTTAGTTTGGTATCTCCAAACATATGCCCAGCATTCCCAAATCTTCAGGAATAAGAAATTCAATTTCTTTTCTGTCAATATTTCATATGGAGTCTGTCCAACAGACTTTGATGGAACCTTATTCAAAATAAGTATTGCATTTTTCAATGCGTATCCCTGGAAGGAAATTGGTAGCTCAGAGCAACTCCTCATTTAACCTTACCATGTCCAATAAAGTTCGATTTCTCTGTTCGGACACACCGCTCATTTGAGGTGTTCCGGGAGGAGCGCACTGTGAAAGAATATCATACTCTTTCAAGTAATTGAGAAACTTATTGCACAAGTATTTTCCACTACGGTCCAATCGCAGTGTATTAATACTTTTACCGGTCTGTTTTTCTACTTCTTGTCGAAACTCATTGGTTATATCAAAAGTTTCTGACATGTGTTTCAGAAGATACACATAACCATAACACGATGCAACATCCGTAAAGGTTACGAAGTATTTATATCCACTTCTAGCCTAGCTAGATATGGGCCCACTTGCGTCACAATGAACAAGGGCTAACAGCTCGGTGGCACGTGTACCTTTACCGCTAAAAGGCATTTTAGGCAATTTGCCTAATAAACAAGATTCGTAGACGTCATATGAATTAGGGTCAAATCTATCCTTGTATCCACCATTCGAAAGTGTGGATATACGAGTCTTGTTAATGTGTCTCAGATACAATGCCATAAATAAGTCTCATCTGATTAATTCAGTTTGAGCTATTTGTTTGTCATGTTATATGTTTGAGATTTGTTTATATTCAAAATATAAATATTGTTATTCACATCTAATGTGTATATCTCAATATCATCTTTATAAACAAAACATCTAGTGTTCTGGAATATAAAGGTATACCCGCAACGGGTTAAACAAGATATAGAGATAATATTTCTAGTCAAACTAGGTACATCATAACACTTTCCTAATTTAAGTACATGCCCAAAGGGCAGTTCCAAAACTTAGGTTCCCATAGCCAAAACAACGACCCTCGTCCCGTTTCTGACTCACGGGTCGATCTCATCTGAAGCCAGTCTCTTGCTAATCAGAAGATCCCGCACATCAGTACATACGTATGTACCACATCCAATATTAAAAATCTAATTTTAAAACCAGTAGTGGACATGTTTATAATAAACATACCTGAAGTCAGAGCCTTGCTCACCTTCACTTCCTTCATGTATGCCTTGTCCATACGGCAGTCACGCTTCAGTGACCCCGTACGGCACAGTTTAGGCAAACATGTTGGGATATGTCCTTAGTCTTCCCAGAATACTGTGACGATTTTGCCTTTGTCTTTTTTCTTCACACCCCAGAAGACTTCAGCCAAGCCTTGGCCTTCTGGGATGTCGAAGTAAGATGCGTCTTGCGCTTCTTGCCCTTTTGGAAGCTCTGGCTTTGCTTCCTTGAGTATAGCCATTAACTCTCCAAGAGTTTTCTCTTGGTTCAAGATGAACCCACCCCAGCTTCCGGGCAGAGACTATAAGATTAAATCTATGGAAGTCTCGACCTCGTAGGTAATTCCCAACTAACCTAGCTATTCGATGTCAGTAATCATCTGTGACACCTAGTGCTCGACAGATGTACCCTCTGACATACGGGAGCGAAAGAGCTTCTTTTGCAATTCGTACTTCTAAGATCTAAGGTTAGATCTATAAAGATCCTTTAATTTCAACATCATACAATAATGATCTAATCCTTTGTTCTGACGACGAAATTGATGAGTCATTGTGGCAAGCATAACGGATTGAGCACTAAAGTTATCATCACGATGAGTCTTCCAAAGCTCATGCTCTACTATTTGCTCAACTCTGAGTTGAGGCCCGAGAGGTCGCTCTATCAAATAGAGTAACTTCTCGGCTCTCAGGACTCTCCTGAGATTCATTTCCTAATTTGGAAAATTATACCGTGAAAGATATTTTCACCTAGGATTATGTCCTTTGACGCTAATCTTTCCAGTTATATTGATTGCTATAGTCCAACTATCCAATCAATGATTTCGGGTACAATCAAATGTAATGATTACTATAGTCCAACTGTATAATCAACTATAAATCATCGGTTACTTTCAAATGTAATGATTATTATAGTCCAACTATATAACCAACTACAAATGAAGTAGTGTGTTGTACAGTCTAACTGTTCAATGAAAGCAATATTAAATATTAGTCCAACTAATATATTTGTAACAACGATAAATTAAATAAAAGAGCGCGTGTTGGCAAATATCTAAATGAAATTACAAATTTAATACTTGCCTCCCACTATTTTTCGGCGAGCCTCTAACCCTCTGTGGAGTACTCGGGAAACCTAGTTTCCTAGTAGGCTAGAATCCCGTTAAATAATACACAACCTTGACTTTGGCCAACAAGTTGTATGAAACTTAACTATGTAGATCTCTAAGATCAATTAGATCCCATTCAATCCCTAGATCCAGTAAGTGGACCTCCAAGTCCGAAACATATATCCAATATATGTAAATATATCCAATATATTTCCTAACCTTTTTGCTCTAAATCAACAAAGCATTGGCTTTGGCTCAACAAGCATAATGATTCTAGTTAAGCATAACCCATTGACAGTGGGAAAGCTTCGTAATCGAAGTCGATGAACAAGAAGTGACCTTGACTTTGGCCAACAAGTCACAACCGCCCAAGACATACGATATGGAACAAAGCTTACGCGGTTCAAACACATCCACGATGGACAAAGGTCTTGACTTTGGCGAACAAACCAATGCCAATCTTGGATCTTGAGAGAGAACCACTCAATGGAAAGAAAAACGCTTAATATTTTATGAGGGTTTTTCGCGTAAATTGGAAACCAATTTATTATCTTTGATTAGGTCTCATCATACACCCTTAAGCATGCATTCTAAAAGCATAATAAGGCGTGAAATAAATTAATAATGATATGCGGATGGATATATAACAAACTTGTTCCTAGAACAAATCTCTCCATTTCCTCTCTCCCGCTAGCACTATTCATACTTCTACCCAATTACATAACACTAAAAGAAACCTCATTTGCATTGAGGGGAATTGGTGAGAAGAGAAATACAAAGATAATAGAGATGATAGGCTGGACACGCAGGTCCAATTAATAAATTTTAAATTTATTACAATAATTTCCAAAAATGCCATCATCCTCTAATATCCATCTGATATACATTATTCATACAATACATCCAAGTATTCACACATAGCATGTTATTCAATCAATCTAATCCAATTAATTAATCTTTTAATTAATGATCATCCAATGTTAAAACAAAGATTTGATTTGCGCGAGTCCAGCTCGTTTAGGAATAAATACTCAAAGTAAGTATTCTTGAATTATATCGAACTACAATTTTAAATCCAATTTAAATTGTATCCAATACTAATTCATATTTAATTCCAAATTAAATAATTACACTTTTAATAGTGTCTTTTAGACTTAGATTCTAAATCCAATCTTAATGGGTCTCAAAGGCCCAATTAACATCCAATGTCAATTTAATTAAAGTCCAATGGGCTTTTAATTAATTCTTAAGATATGGGCTTTGGCCAATATGGATCAAACCCAAATTCCAAGGCCCAATTAAGGAATCATCCTTTTTTCCAAAAATCAATTTAGGCCCATTAGGCCCAATTAAATTGTTAAAGGCCCAATTATTATATTTGGACTTTATGGAAATGGTTTTAGGCCCAATTGGATCGAACCCAATTGTCATAAACCAAACTTGACTCAACCAAGTCCATTAAGCCCAATTACAATAATTAAATTAATACATTATTCCAAATTACATATTAATCCAATTCAAGTGTAATTAACATAAATAATTAACTAATCTAATGTTCCCAAAACACTTAATTAATCCAATTAATCATGCTCTTTAATTCCAATTCATGTCAAACACAAATTGAAGCAAACAAATTCATTATAACATACTTATAGCTCACAGTTTTGACAAGAAATTACCATACAATTTGATTTCAATCCAATTAAATCAATATCTAAAATACATTTCATGCCAACAACACATCCAATTGTCTAATTTTCAAAAACTCACCATGAGCATCCTAGGGTATATTTTCGGCCAAGGTGGAAAATTGGGGATTTTTTATCTAATCAATTTTTCTCAATTCCTAAGATGTACAAATCCAATTCAACATCATCCAAACTCAACCAAACAATCAATTTAGGAAAATCAAGCTCCAAACACAAAAATCCCAAATTAAAGTATATAAACCCTAGAATTCAAATCAAACTTAGGATGCTCTGATACCATTGTAAGTGTTCCTAGAACATGCCAAGGATCTCTACGAGTGATTTGTGTATGAATAAATCAAAGAAAGTTGCGGAAAAACTTACTTTGATCGGATGAGTTTCAAGACTTTTGTTTGTATTTCGGAAGCTCCAAGTTTTCTTTGTTGTTCCAAACTCAATGGTGAGTTTCCCTATCACCTTTTTTTGACTCTTAATGTGCTAGCAAGTAGAATTTTTGCAACAAAAATTCCAAAAGAAAAAGTATGATAATCGGCCATGGAGGGAGAGAAGAGAGAGAGATGAGTGAATAGTAGTGTCTAACAAAACTAATCATGTTTTCCAAAAACCACTTGCCTTTTATATTTTCCAAAAACAAAAGTTAAGTGTGTTGGAAAAATGCATTAAATACATCCAACCACCTACATCAACAAATGACTAGTGATGTGAGTCAAGTTGATGTAAGTTAGTGGGTCCCACCACTTTGAATTCAAAATTCAAGTTGGTCCACACAACACACTTTAGGCCCGGTTTTGTTTAATCCGACTAAACGAATTTTCCGTCGCGACGTAATTAAATCCAATTTAATTAAATAATAATGCCTCGCAAAATTATTACAGAAGTCGCTAACGAATTTATTCCAAATTAATTTGTTCGCTTGAATTAAAATCTAATTTAATTCCGCATTGAAATCCAATTTCAATTAATATATCTAATATATTATTTTAGCCCAAATAAATAAATTAAATAGAAAAATCCAATTTAACTATCAAATTTATTTTACCGATTAATTCCAAATTAATCGTGTTCTCTCTTCTAGTCGAACTAATCCCAAATTAATTCTTGACGCAATTAATCCCAGATTAATTCTCTCTTTGATAATTAATCCTAGATTAATTTATTGTCGTAATTAATCCCAGATTAATTTTCTCTCTCATAATTAATCCCATATTAATTCTCTGTTTGAGTCAAATCTCATCGGTGAATCTTTGGGAAGCGACCCAAGAGATCCCTGGATATGTTGGCAGTAAATACGGTCATCGGACTATCCGAATACGTGAGTACCCTATACCACGTTCTTACCGATTTACAAGACATGGTTGGCTTCTAGCAAAGCACCGTGCCTACCTCATTCTCCAGAAATATTCAACGAAGAATATGTAATCTTTATCAAGCGTAGTATACAGTGTATTGCGTATTACGATCCAGTATCGGATGTCACATGCTAGGCCTGGGGCTGGAATTATGTCTGCCTCGTACGAAGCATATATCGGATCACTGGCAACTAGTCTCTATAATCGGATAATCATGACCTAGTCATATTATCCCGATGACTGCATTACTTGTTGGTTTCTATTATATGTCCCAAGGAAAGATTAAGCATTTAAATACAACAATGAATATATATATTAAAAGATGAAGTATTAAGGCTTGGGCTTTGGTCAATGTGGGTCTAAATCTAATCTTATTGGGTCTCAAAGCCCAACTAATATCCAATGTTTAATTTAATTCAAGTCAAATGGGCTTTTAATTGATTTATTAAGGCTTGGGCTTTGGTCAATGTGGGTCAAACCCAATTACCAAGCCCAAATAAGGAATCACCCTTAAATGCCATAAAACCAATTTTAAGCCCATAAGGCCCAATTAAATTTTTAAAGCCCATTATATTATATTGGACTTAATGGAGTGATTTAGGCCCAATTGGATCCAATCCTTTTGGCCCAAATCTACTTGGTCCACCCAAGCCCATTATGCCCAAATACAATATTAAAAGCACAATTCACCAATTAAGCCCATTAATTAAATTTTAATATTCCAAACATTAAAGTCCAATTAATTAAAGTGTAAAACCAAGATTAATATATTAAACCAATATTTCAAAAATACCCATTTAATTTATTAATCATCTATTTTTCAAAATAAATGTCCAACATTAATTTTAACAAAAAATCAACTCCTTTACATGTCCATTAACATTCGGCCAAGGTGAGTTTTTTGTGTCGATTTGTTTTTCAATCTGATTGAATTACTAATTTACGTCCCGTATACGTTCTAAGTCATCCAATGATCTTAAACACAAAAAATTCCAATCCACGCTCCAAGTAAGCAACACATTCGGCCAGGCATGCATTTGGGAAAAAATCATCCAATGCATTTTTCATAAAATTGATTTCATATTATGTCATTTTACATACAATAAGCATACTCATTCATTATTTCACAAGAACAGCTTCAATCAATTTTTTACCCAAATTTTAACCTAAGTAATTTCATGCTTACTCATGGCTCCATGATACCATTGTTGGTTTCTATTATATGTCCCAAGGAAAGATTAAGCATTTAAATACAACAATGAATATATATATTAAAAGATGAAGTATGGCGGAATCATACTCACAAAGATCGGAATGCGAATGCGTTGATGAAATAAAATTTTCTCCTTTGTGCATGAAGGTTTCGGCCAAGGTGAGTGGGGAAGCTCCAAGCTTTCTTTGATCCTTCCAAGCTCAAGAATTAGTTTCCCATAACACCTTTGTATGATCCCTTGAAGGTGCTAGCCTTGTGTGTGAATTTATGTTCCAAACAAAACACAATTTCTTCAAGTTTTTGCAACAAAAACAGAAAGAGTGGAGAGGGCTGTGAAACTTCACAGTTTCGGTCAAGAGGAAGAGAGGAGATGAGGATTTGATTTCAAAAATCAATTTATATTTGCCATAATATTATTAAATTAATAATAAACTTATGACACAAATCATGCAATGGCTTAGAGTGTCAAACACTCAATTTCCATGCAAAACCATTGAGTGCATTGTACACTATCTCCATGCAATGCATCACAATTAAATAATGCATAATATGACATGTGTCATGTGGGCCCCACACGTTTCCAAATGAAAGTGGGCCCACGTGCACTCACGCGTTCGGGTTCGATATTTCCGAAATACCGAACTTACGTCGCGACGTTAATTAAATCGAATTTAAATAAATGATTGCGCCTAGCGAAATTATTATTTACGTCGCTAACGAATTAATTCTAAATTAACTCGTTTGCCCGAATTAAAATCTAATTTTAATTTCGCGTCGAAATCGAATTTCGATTATTATATCGAATATAATAATTTTACGATTAATTCCAAATTAATCGTTCTCTCTCTCTCTATTATAGTACTTTATCCAAGATAAAGTCTCTCCGTAATTAATCCAAGATTAATCGAGTTTGAATCATACGTCATTGGTGAATCTTCGGAAGCGACCCAAGAGATCTCCGGATATGTTGGCAGTAAATACGGTCGTCGGATAATCCGAACACGTACGTACCTCGTACTACGTTTTTACCGATTCACAAGACAAGGTTGGCTTCTAGCAAAGCGCCATGCCTACCCAATTCTCCAGAAATATTCTTATAGGAATATCAGATCTATATCAAGCGTAGTATACCGTAGTATTGCGTACATCGATCCAGTATCGGACGATCACATGTTAGGCCTGGGGCTGGAAATGTGTCTGCCCCGTACGAAACATATATCGGACATCAAGCAACTAGTCTCTTTAAATCGGACAATCCTGACCTGGTCATATTGTCCCGACGGTTGCAACCTTTTATAGAGTACTAGTTCTGTGTCCTGCGTGATCATCACCTCCATATGTCTGAAGTGATACTTCCATCTCGACATCACATCCAGTACACTACGATTCTCGATAAACCAGAAGAGGTGTACACAGAACCGGTTAAGGTCCCAACAACCAAAACCAAAGTTTACCGATTGTCGCAAGTACTAGCGATGTAAGTCTCAGGTTAAGACCATATACACCTACCCTGATGCGGCCTCCCATAGACACGCAGACATACTACCAATGGGATTCCGCGGGGTCTATCCAGAGCGAAGCTGTTTTCCGTACCATCGGTAAAACACAACCTCCTATCGCACTTGCATAAGTATCCAATACTTAAATATATGAGAACTATGCCGTTGTGCCCTCACAACGTGCACAAGCGCAATACTAGTCTATTCCGCATTATCGATGTCCGATCTCGATAATACTCCGACTAGGGATATTTAATGATTAAACCTTTATGGATTGATACTGTCTCATATCATCTCAATCCGGTATTAATCATATGGACTTTCGCCATTTATATATCAAAGTAAATAATATTACAAAACGGCAAAAGGCAATTTCATTATCACATAGTTAATTTTGTACAATAATACAATATCATTTACAAACAGTGACGCTATGGGACATAATGTCTAACAATCTCCCACTTGGCCTATAGCCAGTCACTCAAGCATCTAATACCCGAACTATGTATGTGTCGTTCAAAAACTTGCTGAAGAACAGCCTTCGTCAGCGGATCTGCAATGTTGTCATCTGATGTGACCTTCTCGACCTTTACATCGCCACGATGTATAATCTCCCGAATCAGATGGTAACGTCGAAGAACATGCTTGGACCGTTGATGAGACCTTGGTTCCTTAGCCTGTGCTATAGCCCCGTTATTGTCACAATACAATGGAACGGGCTCAGCTGCTAACGGAACTACTCCTAATCCGATTAGGAACTTTCGGATCCAAACTGCCTCCTTTGCTGCTTCAGATGCAGCGATGTACTCCGCTTCTGTTGTTGAATCGGCAACAGTATCTTGCTTGGAAGATTTCCAGCTCACTGCTCCGTTATTCGTTATTCAAACAAAAAATGTACCCGGATTGCGACTTGTAGTCATCCTTGTCGGTTTGGAAACTTGCATCGGTATACCCAGATACCGCAAGTTCTCCACCTCCTCCATAAATTAAGAAAGCATCCTTAGTTCGTTTAAGATACTTAAGGATATTCTTAACTGCTATCCAGTGACCTTCACCTGGATCGGCTGATAGCGACTGCACATGCTCAAAGCATATGAGACATCAGGTCGTGTACATATCATGGCATACATGATCGATCCGACTGCCGAGGCGAACGGTCCGACTCATGTTGTCTCTCTCTTCTGAGTCTTAGGACACATGTCCTTAGACAGAGAGGTACCACGTACCATTGGAACCAATCCCCTCTTGGATTGTTCCATGTTGAATCGCTTCAACACTTTATCAATGTATGTACTCTGGGAGAGTCCAAGCAGCTTTCTAGATCTATCCCGGTAGATCTTTATTCCAAGAATAAAGGCTGCTTCTCCCAGATCTTTCATGGAGAATTTTAATGAAAGCCAAGCTTTCACCGACGTTAGCATGGGAATGTCATTGCCTATAAGCAATACGTCGTCGACATAAAGGACAATAAAAGTAAGTGCTCTCCCACTAACCTTCTTGTATACACAAGGGTCATCTGCGTTTTGCACGAAATCATATTCTTTTATGATCTCATCAAAACGCTGATTCCATGACCGTGATGCTTGCTTCAATCCATAAATGGATCGATTTAACTTACAAACCTTGTTTGCAAGTCTAGGTACGATAAAACCGTCAGGCTGTTGCATATAAACATCCTCCAAAAGGTTTCCGTTAAGGAAAGCGGTTTTAACGTCCATCTGCCATATCTCGTAATCGAAATATGCAGCTATTGCAAGCATTATCCGAATGGATTTAATCATGGCAACGGGTGAGAAGGTTTCGTCATAATCAATACCATATTGTTGACGATACCCCTTCGCTACAAGCCTAGCTTTGTACGTTTGTACGTTGCCATCCATGTCGGTCTTCTTCTTGAAGATCCATCTGCATCCAATAGGCTTTACGCCTTCTGGTGCATCAACCAGTGTCCAAACTTGGTTGGCGTACATGGAATCCATCTCGGACTTCATGGCTTCTTGCCATAAAGCGGAATCGATATTTTGTATCGCTTCCTCATACGTAGCCGGCTCAATATCCTCAATAAGATTAATATCTACATGAGGTGAGATCAGGAACCCATACCTCTCAGGTACTGTTCTGACTCTCTCCGACCTACGCGGTCCTTGTGTATGTGAAGTTTGTGGTACAGACTCATCCCGGACGGTCTGTTCTTGTTCCGTCGTTGATTCATTGCCAGGAACAGTATCACTACGATCTTCATCGAGTTCTACTTTCCTCCCACTTACCACTGCATTTATAAAATCCTTCTCAAGGAAAAATGCTTGTAGAGCAACAAATACTTTGTTCTCTTGTGGGTGATAGAAGTAATATCCTTTGGTTTCCCTAGGATATCCTACGAAAAGGCATTTATCAGATTTGGGTTCAAGTTTGGTACCTTCCAAACGTTTAACATATGCCCAGCATCCCCAAATCTTCAGGAAAGAGAAACCTGGTTTCCTTCCTGTCCATATCTCATATGGAGTCTGTTCAACAGACTTCGACGGTACCTTATTTAAAATAAGTATAGCACTGTTTAATGCGTATCCCCAGAAGGATATTGGTAGCTCAGTGCGACTCATCATTGACCTCACCATGTCTAACAAGGTGCGGTTTCTCCGTTCGGACACACCGTTTAATTGCGGTGTTCCAGGAGGAGTCCACTGTGAAAGAATACCATATTCTTTCAAGTAATCTTGAAACTCATAACTTAAGTATTCGCCACCACGGTCTGACCGTAATGTCTTAATACTCTTCCCTGTTTGTTTCTCCACTTCGTGTCGAAACTCTTTGAATTTCTCAAAAGTTTCCGACTTGTGTCTCATAAGATACACATAACCGTAACGAGATGCATCATCTGTGAAGGTTACGAAGTAGTGAAATCCACCTCTAGCCTGGCTAGACATGGGCCCGCATACGTCAGTATGAACGAGAGCCAACAATTCTGTGGCACGTTCACCTTTACCGCTAAAAGGTGATTTAGGCATTTTGCCTAAAAGACAAGATTCGCAGACGTCATATGAATTGGGATCAAATTCGTCCAAGTACCCACTCTTCGAAAGTGTGGATATGCGAGTCTTGTTGATGTGTCCTAGACGACAATGCCACATATAAGCTTCATCTTTTAGATTACTCCTTTTGAGCCTTTTGTTTGTCATTTTAGGAGATTCATTTATATTCAAAATATAAAGACCGTTATTTGCAACAGCTGTGCAAATTTCTGCATCATTTTTATATAAATAACACCCAGTGTTTCTAAATACAAAAGTGTAACCCTGCTGGGTTAACAAGGATACAGATATAATATTCCTAGTTAAACTAGGTACAAAATAACAGTTCAAAAGTTTAAGTACATGCCCTGAGGGCAGTTCTAAAACAAAAGTCCCTACGGCCAAAACAGCAACTGGTGTTCCGTTTCCGACCCGTAGATCCATCTCCCCCGATGCCAACCCTGCTATCCTGCAGATCCTGCACATCAGTACAAATATGAGCACCACAACCAGAATCAAAAATCCATTTTTAAAACTAGAAGTATTCATATTTATCTCAATAACAAACATACCAGAGGCGATAGCCTTGCCAGCCTTGATATCCTCCTCTCTGCCCTTTGCCCATTCGGCAGTCACGTTTCCAGTGACCCCTCTTGCCGCAGTTGAGGCAGATGTCGCGAGATTTGTCCTTTGGCTTCCTAGAAGCCACTGTCAACTTGCCATTGCCCTTGTTCTTGAACTTCTTCTTCCTCGCACCTCCAATTGCCTTGGGCCCAGCCCTTGGCGCATGAGAGGTCGATGCATAATGCGCCTCGCGCTTGCTCCCCTTTAGGAGTTCCTTTTCGGACTCCTTCAGCACGGACAACAACTCTCCAAGAGTGTCGTCAGTGTCCATCAACTTATAGTTGATGATGATTTGTTTCCAAGTATCGGGTAGCGATTGTAATAGCATATCAATCGTCAACTCTGCCTCCAAGACAATGCCCATCTTGGCTAACTCATCTATGTCAGCGATCATTTGAGTCCCGTGGGCCTCAACTGATGCGCCGTCTGTCATCCGGGAGCGGAAGAGTTTCCTTACTAGCTCGTACCTCTCCATCCGCTTGTTGGTGCGGTGGAGATCACGCAATCTTGCCATCATGTTATAGGGATCCAAGTCCCTGTTCTGGCGTCTGAAATGCTGGGTCATTGCAGCTAGCATAACTGACTGAGCTTGGTCACAATCGTCACTATGAGTCTTCCATAACTCTAGCTCCAGTGGCTCAGTGGGTTTAGGCGGGAGAGGTCTCTGAATAGTATACAGCACCCTCTCAGCCCCAAGCACTATCTTGAGGTTCATTTCCCAGTCGGCAAAGTTTGTCCCTTTGAAGACATTATCGCCCATGATTATGTCGCGGACATTACCCTTGCCAGTCATCTTGACAACTATAGTCCAACTATAAAGTCAACGATGTTATGGGTACAGTCAAACTGTTACAAGCAAAATAACAATATATTAGTCCAACTAATTATTAAAATATTGACGAAATAATTTTGAAAGACGCGTAAGGCTAAGTATCTGAACGAAATTGCAAATTCAATAATAGCCTCCCACTATTTTCTTCAAGTCTCTAACCCTCTTGTGGAGAACTCGGGAAATCGCATTCCTAGTGGGCTAGGATCCCGTTAAATAACACACAACCTTGACTTTGGTCAATAAAAGCTGTATGCTATTTAACTTAGGTAGATCTCTATGATCAATTGGATCTCATCCAATTCCTAGATCCGGTTAGGTGGACATCCAAGTCCGAAACATATGTATAATGTCAATGTATCCATTACATTTTCCTAACCATATCCTCCGAATCATCTAGGCCTTGGCTTTGGCCAAAAAAACCTAATGATTCCAGTTAAGCGGGACCCATTGACGAGGAAAGTTTCGTAATCAATGTCATTGGACAAAAAGTGATCTTGACTTTGGCCAATAAAAATCACGATTTGGACAAGACACCGATATGCAACAAAACTCTCATGATTCAAGTACATCCTTGATTGACAAAGGTCTTGACTTTGGCCAAACAAACCAATGCCAACTTCGGATCTTGAACAAGAATCATTCAATGGAAGGATATTTGCTTAATATAAATTGAGGGATTTTCGCGTAATTGGCAACCAATTTATTTATCTTTGTTAGGTCTCATCATCATACACCCTTAAGCATGCTTCTAAAACATCATAAAGCGCGTAAAGTAAATTAATAGTGATATGCGGATGGATATATAAACAATTTGTTCCTAGAACAAATCACTCCATTTCCTCTCCCTGCTAGCACTATTCTACTTCTACCCATTTTCATAATACAATAAGAGAAACCTCATTTACATTGAGGGGAATTAGGTGAGAAGAGAATACAAAGAGATAAAGAGATAAGGCTGGACACGCAGGTCCAATTTATAAATTCCAAATTTACAATAATTTCTAAAATTACCATTTCCCTTCTAATATCCATCCGATATACACTATTCATTCAACACATACATATATTTTCAAACAAGACATGCTTTTTACAACCAATCTAATCCAATTAATTAGTCTATGTTTAAGTGATCATCCAATGTTCAAACAACGGTTTGATTTTGCGCGAGTCCAACTCGATTGAGAATAAGTACATAAGGTACGAATTCGCGAATTATATCGAACTACTTATTAAATCTAATTTAATTCGTATTCAATACTAATTCAATTATTTAATTCCAAATTAAATGTTTACACTTTTAATGTGCTTTAAAGACTTAGATTCTAAATCTAATCCTATTGGGTCTCAAAGCCCAACTAACATCCAATGTTTAATTTAATTCAAGTCAAATGGGCTTTCAATTGATTTATTAAGGCTTGGGCTTTGGTCAATGGGGTCAAACCCAATTACCAAGCCCAAATAAGGAATCACCCTTAAATGCCATAAAACCAATTTTAAGCCCATAAGGCCCAATTAAATTTTTAAAGCCCATTATATTATATTTGGACTTAATGGAGTGATTTAGGCCCAAATTGGATCCAATCCTTTTGGCCCAAATCTACTTGGTCCACCCAAGCCCATTATGCCCAAATACAATATTAAAAGCCCAATTCACCAATTAAGCCCATTAATTAAATTTTAATATTCCAAACATTAAAGTCCAATTAATTAAAGTGTAAAACCAAGATTAATATATTAAACCAAATATTTCAAAAATACCCATTTAATTTATTAATCATCTATTTTTCAAAATAAATGTCCAACATTAATTTTAACAAAAAATCAACTCCTTTACATGTCCATTAACATTCGGCCAAGGTGAGTTTTTTGTGTCGATTTGTTTTTCAATCCGATTGAATTACTAATTTACGTCCCGTATACGTTCTAAGTCATCCAATGATCTTAAACACAAAAAATTCCAATCCACTCCAAGTAGCAACACATTCGGCCAAGGCATGAATTTGGGAAAAAATCATCCAATGCATTTTTCATAAAATTGATTTCATATTATGTCATTTTACATACATATAAGCATACTCATTCATCAAATTTCACAAGAACATGCTTCAATCAATTTTACCCAAATTTTAACCTAAAGTATTTCATGCTTAACCATGGCTCCATGATACCATTGTTGGTTTCTATTATATGTCCCAAGGAAAGATTAAGCATTTAAATACAACAATGAATATATATATTAAAAGATGAAGTATGGCGGAATCATACTCACAAAGATCGGAATGCGGATGCGTTGATGAAATGAAAATTTTCTCCTTTGTGCAGTGAAGGTTTCGGCCAAGGTGAGTGGGGAAGCTCCAAGCTTTCTTTGATCCTTCCAAGCTCAAGAATTAGTTTCCCATAACACCTTTGTATGATCCCTTGAAGGTGCTAGCCTTGTGTGTGAATTTATGTTCCAAACAAAACACAATTTCTTCAAGTTTTTGCAACAAAAACAGAAAAGTGGAGAGGGCTGTGAAACTTCACAGTTTCGGTCAAGAGGAAAGAGAGGAGAGTGAGGATTTGATTTCAAAAATCAATTTATATTTATGCCATAATATTATTAAATTAATAATAAACTTATGACACAAATCATGCAATGGCTTAGAGTGTCAAACACTCAATTTCCATGCAAAACCATTGAGTGCATTGTACACTATCTCCATGCAATGCATCACAATTAAATAATGCATAATATGACATGTGTCATGTGGGCCCCACACGTTTCCAAATGAAAGTGGGCCCACGTGCACTCACGCGTTCGGGTTCGATATTTCCGAAATACCGAACTTACGTCGCGACGTTAATTAAATCGAATTTAAATAAATGATTGCGCCTAGCGAAATTATTATTTACGTCGCTAACGAATTAATTCTAAATTAACTCGTTTGTCCGAATTAAAATCTAATTTTAATTTCGCGTCGAAATCGAATTTCGATTATTATATCGAATATAATAATTTTACGATTAATTCCAAATTAATCGTTCTCTCTCTATTTATAGTACTTTATCCAAGATAAAGTCTCTCCGTAATTAATCCAAGATTAATCGAGTTTGAATCATACGTCATTGGTGAATCTTCGGGAAGCGACCCAAGAGATCTCCGGATATGTTGGCAGTAAATACGGTCGTCGGATAATCCGAACACGTACGTACGTACCTCGTACTACGTTTTTACCGATTCACAAGACAAGGTTGGCTTCTAGCAAAGCGCCATGCCTACCCAATTCTCCAGAAATATTCTTATAGGAATATCAGATCTATATCAAGCGTAGTATACCGTAGTATTGCGTACATCGATCCAGTATCGACGTATCGGACGATCACATGTTAGGCCTGGGGCTGGAAATGTGTCTGCCCCGTACGAAACATATATCGGACATCAAGCAACTAGTCTCTTTAAATCGGACAATCCTGACCTGGTCATATTGTCCCGACGGTTGCAACCTTTTATAGAGTACTAGTTCTGTGTCCTGCGTGATCATCACCTCCATATGTCTGAAGTGATACTTCCATCTCGACATCACATCCAGTACACTACGATTCTCGATAAACCCAGAAGAGGTGTACACAGAACCGGTTAAGGTCCCCAACCACCAAAACCAAAGTTTACCGATTGTCGCAAGTACTAGCGATGTAAGTCTCAGGTTAAGACCATATACACCTACCCTGATGCGGCCTCCCATAGACACGCAGACATACTACCAATGGGATTCCGCGGGGTCTATCCAGAGCGAAGCTGTTTTCCGTACCATCGGTAAAACACAACCTCCTATCGCACTTGCATAAGTATCCAATACTTAAATATATGAGAACTATGCCGTTGTGCCCTCACAACGTGCACAAGCGCAATACTAGTCTATTCCGCATTATCGATGTCCGATCTCGATAATACTCCGACTAGGGATATTTAATGATTAAGCCTTTATGGATTGATACTGTCTCATATCATCTCAATCCGGTATTAATCATATGGACTTTCGCCATTTATATATCAAAGTAAATAATATTACAAAACGGCAAAAGGCAATTTCATTATCACATAGTTAATTTTGTACAATAATACAATATCATTTACAAACAGTGACGCTATGGGACATAATATCTAACATTACTTAAGTGTATCAGTTACGTATCCCTGCGTGATCATCATCTCCATATGACTGAAGTGATACTTCCATCTTGACATCACACCCAATACACTACGATTCTCAGTATACCCAGAAGAGGCGTACACAGAACCTGTTAAAGCCTCAGTTGACCAAAACCAAAGTATACTAATTATCGCAAATATTAGCGATGCAAGTCTCAGTTTAAGACCAAATACACCTACCCTGATTCAGATTCCCATAGACACATAGTCATACTACCAATGGGATTCTGAGGGGTCTATCCAGAGTGAAGTTATTACCGTACCATCGGTAAATATAACCTCATATCACACTTGCATAAGTATCCAATACTTAAATATATGAGAACTATGTCGTTATGCTTCCATAACGCGCACAAGTTCAATACTAGCCTATTCCGCATTATCGATGTCCAGTCTCGATAATACTATGACTAGGGATATTTAATGATTAAACCTTTTGTGTATTAATATTGTCTCATATCTTATTAATCTGGTAATAATCATATGGACTTTTATCATTTATATATCCAGGTAATCAAATTACAAATGATAAAAGAGTAATTTCCTTTGTCACATAGTTAGTTTTGTACAAGAACACCATGTCCTTTACAAAATAGTGATGTTATGTGTCATAATTGTCCAACATATAATTCAGTTTTTTCCCTTTTCTTTAAAGGATAAAGCTAAAATTTTGGCTACATAACCTTAGGTCAGGGTCCATCAGAACATAGAATGATTTGCAAGAACAGTTTCTGAAAAAATTCTTTTCCCCTCACATGACAAACTTCTTTAAGAGGAGAATCACAACTTTCACACAAGATTCAGGGAAAACATTTTTCCAATACTGGGAGAGATTTAAACATATGTTGAATGTTTGTCCACATCACGGTTTTGAAACATGGAGGATGGTTGCCTACTTCTACGAGGGTTTAACACCCCAAGGTAGACGAGTAGTGCAAATGATGTGTAATGGTGAATTTAGGGACAAAAGTCTCGAAGTTGCACTAGATTACCTAGAACACATAGCAGAGAATGCACAATAATTGGACACAGTTGGCACTTATGTGTCATCTATAAAACTACAGTCATCTGGTAGAGATATGTTTAACCTTATGGAAGACCATGACCTTTCTGTTAAATATGCATCTCTAGCTAAAAAAGTCAAGGCATTAGAAATGAGAAAGAGTGATCATGTTAAGTTAATTCAAGAAGTCACCTGTCAAATCTGTAATTAAAATGAACATGTCACGCAAGTTTGCCCAACCTTACCAGCCCTAGAAGAATGTCTCCATGACCAAGTCAGTTCCATAAACACCTTTAAGAGATTAAATCCAAACTCATACTCCCAAACCTACAATTTTGGTTAGAGAAACCATCCAAACTTCAATTTGAGGAATGATAACCAAGCACAACTGTCGCAACAACCTCCACAGGTTATCAGAATTTCCAATATTCCCAAAGTTATGCACCATATGTCTCACCACCTAGGAAAACCCTTGAGGATACATTGCATGCATTCATTGAGAAACAAGAAGCCATCAATAATCAAAATGTGCAAACATTGATTGATCTGAAATATATTTTCTCCAAAATCACATATGCACTGACCATTAATGAGAAAGGAAAGTTTCCTGCACAACCACAGCCAAATCCCAAGAGTCTTCAAAACCCTCACGAGGGTAATTCTGGTAGTCAACACATAATCCAAGTCAAATATGTTATTACTCTGTGCAGTGGTAGGGTCATCCACAAACCTATTCTTGAACCTCACGAAACTGAAAATAAATCAGATTCAGAGGGTAAGGAAAGGGTTGATGAACCATTACGCTGATGATAATAAATTTTCTCATGCACCTCTATTTCCTCAGGCATTAAAAACAAAGAAATTGAACCATTCCCCAATGATATATGAAATATTCGAATAGGTAAAGGTCAATATTCTTTTGTTAGATGTCATCCGAAAGATACCATCTTGTGCAAAATTTCTTAAAGACTTGTGCACCGTTAAAAGAAAATATCAAGTAAGAAAAAAATCTTTTGTAGCTGAACGGGTAAGTTCTATTCTCTCAACCAATAATGCATTAAAATATAAGGACCCTAGTTGTCCAACTATTTTATGTATGATTGGAAATCAAAAAATTGAACATGTTTTGCTTGATCTTGGAGCTAGTGTAAATTTATTTCCATTTTTGGTTTACCAACAACTTAATTTTGGCGAGTTAAAACCAATTTCAACTATTCTTTTACTTGCCGATAGATCAGTCAAAGTACCGAAATGAATTGTGGAAGATGTGTTATTACAAGTCGATAAATTCATATATCATGTGGATTTTATTATCTTGGAAACATAACCTGTAGTAGATAGTTATAAGCTGGTTCCGGTAATACTTGGTCGTCCATTTTTAGCAACAGCTAATGCCTTAATTAATTACAGGAATGGAATCATGAATTTGTCCTTTGGCCATATGACGTTGAAGCTTAATTTTTTTAACATGTGCAAAATAACCATATGATGAGGACAGTGAAGACGAGAGCATGGAACTAATTGAACCAATTGTGGAGGAATATATTCATGGGAGTTTATATGATCCTACGGAAATATGCATAGCTAATTTTCTTGAATCAAGTACACAATTTGATTCGGATATTCCTAATGATTTCTTACTTGATTCTACGCAGGTACTAGAAAATGATGGAGATAAGTAAAATTTTGAGGAACTAGGAACAATAGAAGAGGAAAAACATGAGGAAGCACCCAATCTAGAATTAAAGACTTTGCCAGAAGGATTGAATAATGCATTTCTTAGAGATGAACAAACTTACCCTATGGAAATTTCTTCTTCTCTCACGAGCGATCAAGAAGGAAAATACCTCCTGACTGCGGCCATCAAGGCATAGAAGGAAATCTCATAAAACTCCACAATCATTTTCCTTCTCTCCCTAAAAATACTCTGATGAAAATTTACAAATCACGCACCGAAAGAATAAGGTTTCTTATGATCCATGGTATTCCTAGTGATATTCGTTGGGTAATTGAAGCAAGGGTTCGCTTGGCAAGTGAGTCATCTGACTCTTTCATTTCTTACATGTCCGGTTTAGGAAAAATCACATATGCTAAGAAACGAAGAGTTAAACAATTAGGTGTTTGTTATAAATATGTACACTGGACGTGTAACACTCGTTGTCTTTCTTTAGGAATGGTGACAATCACGAAGATAAAATTCAATTCATTAGAGATGGCTTCAGTAAGGAGTTTTTAGATGATATATCACTAACTCTTGAGACACATCCTAGTGGACATGTTCATCGAGTAATTCGCAATTTGCATACACAATTTCAAAAGGAAATATAACAATACAGTCTCAGGAATCTGACTTTAAAAGACCATGTTTGCCAATTTATAAGAAAATTGGTTGGGAAGCATATCCATGACCCATAAAGGGCGTTCAAGATGTTACTGTACGCAAAACCAGAGGAAGATGTGAGCCACAATCACAACTATCAGTACATATCATTTACTACTTTAAATTCCTTTTATTGTCTTAATATTTAACATTTCTTTTTAATAGCAGTGTTGTAAATTCAATTATCACTTCCACACTAACCATGTGATGTCTTCTAAACTCTACTTCTTTTTTTTTAAACAATGGGGACAATGTCTCAATTTGGTTAGGGAGAAGGGATAGTTGAGTAAATAGTTTTTGTTTTCATGTTGTGTTGTTGTTTTATAAAATAAAGTTTTTTGTTTCTATTTTTTTGCTTTGTTGTTATTTTGTGTGTAAAAAAAATTATTTTGTTCTGATTTTTATTTGTGTTTAAAAAAACTACACACAAACTAGAAATTTTTTACTAATCAAGTGGAATTGTTGTTTGGAGGTGGCTGTGTAAGGAGTTGTCTCTCTTGAGACGCTTCTCAAAATAATTCGTAACAAGTTATTTTTGTTCATTTCTTTTCGAATCATTTAAATTTGTGAATTCTCCAAAATATTGATTAAAATTTTTTGTAATATTTAGTTCTCTAGTTTGTTGGAGGTAGCACGTAAATGCAGTGAAATTTATATTTTTATTATAAAAAAATTCTAACCATGCATTTATTAGCAACCAAACATATTACCATAGCAAGTAATGATTGTTCGTATAAAACGGTAGAGCTTGAGTTAGTTTAATACAAAAAAATAATCATGTTTTTACTTAGTAATCGAACATCTTGCCTCAATAAGTAGTGATTGTTCGCGTAAAACGGTAGAGCTTGAGTTTGTAAAAAAAAGGTGTGTAAATAAGTTCAATTTCGTAGCATCTCTAACTCGAGCAATTAAGTCCATATGGGTGTTTTAACACTTTGTGCCTTAAGCCCAACTGGTTTGGGAGTCACTGGTACAAAGCTCGTTACATGAGTTAAAGAAAAAGCTTAAGGAAATCAGACAGTTTTTCTTTTTAACATCTAAGATCCTAGCAATTAAGTCTGTAGGGGTGTCTTAACACCTAGTGTCCTAAAGCCAACTGGTTTGGGAGTCATTGGCCCAAAGCTCGTTACAAGGATTGAAGATGTATTTATTTATAAAAAAAACTATTTTTATGTTTATAAATAAATTTCCATTGCCAAAAATGTGTGAATTCTGATATAACTCTAGGACAAAAATATTACTCTCTTTTCAACAAAACCTGTGAATATTGTGGGCCCAATGAATTGATTGATACCTTATTTTATGTGTATGGAAGAAGAGTAAAAATTACTAGAGAGTTTACTTATTTGATCATTTAGAGAGAAAGAAAACAATTATTAATTTAAATAAGAGTTGTCTTTTTAAAGTTTTTTCGCTTAAATTATTAGGGACTAGTAATAAGTTGATTGGGGGTATAATGAACACTAAAAAGTGCACATTTATTTTTAAAAAATTAATTATTTTACACTTGTAGTTTCATTAATCCCTTTAATTTAGCATATTTATAAAGTAATAATTAAATTTATGTTTTATATTTTTTTATTGTGATTTTTATTTATTGTGTAGGTAAAATACTGCTTCAGAAGCTCAATAGGAAAAATGGATATAAGATCTGAATTCCAAGAGTCAGAAAATCCAAAAAGAGCGTGACAACTAGATTCAAATCGGTCTTGGAAATCATTCAACGTATTTAGATTAGCGACAAAATGAGCTTATGGTGTATTTTCCCACACATGTATTATTATTATGATTATAAAATATATAATATATATATATATATATATATAATATATTATATATATATATATAATATATTTTGGAGGATCCACAAAGATTTTATATATATAATATTTTTTTATATATTATACTGAAGGTCCCATCAAGATTATATATATATATATATATATTAATATATTATTAAATAATGAAAACAAAAACATAAATATTGCCATCACCTTTCGATGATTGGCAACATTTGAAAAGAAAAATAATAATAATAATAAAGGAAGAAGAAAGAAGAAAGAAGATGGAGGGTGTTGAGCCCTCTATTATATAAAATAGAGGTGCTCAGCACCATAGAAATGCAGTCTGATTCCACAGTTTTCTCTGAAAATTTGTGGATTTCCAGCTCTTTTGTGTTTTATTTTTTAAAGCTTTTTTTGTATTTTCTTTTTCTTTCAGTAATAAAATTATGTGTGTTTTTATTCAAATTATGACTAGTTAATTTATTTTTGCTGGGGTAAAGGGTGAAGCTTTTAGTATGAAAATATAGATTAATCTCACTTATATTATAATATATAAATTGTAATCTAATGATAAATACTTAATTTAAATCTGGATTAATTATTGACAAATTTTGTTACCGCCGATATGGTTGTTTTATTTATTTGGCATAATTGAGTACCTAACTAGACTTGTTATAGACAAAAGTTATCACCGCTTTTATGACTGGTTTTATATGTTTTGGCATAATTAATTCCTGAAATAAATTAATTGGGTAATAATGACAATATATATAAAATAAAAAGTGAGATTTCAAAATGTGAAATATTAAAAGTGGATCCCCTAATCCCAATATTTTATTTTATTGTTGTAGTCCAATTAAAAATTCTCGAATCACTTCAAACAAATCAAGCCTTTTTATTTTTATTCAAATTATTATTTTATTTTACTCAATTTATTTCATGTGGATCGACCCCGAACTTACCGGGTTATTTTATTACTTCGAAACTCTTATACTTGGGAGTAAAGAATCACTTTTTAAGCATGTCAAATGTGACCCGCCATTTCAGAATTCTTTGACATAACAACTGAAGTGTCGCGGTAGGGTAAGTAAAATCACTAAATACATCTAGAATTCCTATCCTCTCAAAATTCAATCTTGATATTGACCCGAAATGGACACCACCCATAGGGTGACAAAAATAAAACCATCTCGAGGGGTCTTTTGAATCTCACGTTATCGATCAAATAACGGAGATTGCAAGATATATTGTCATATATTCCTCTCCCACTCACTATTTTAAAATTTAAGGTTTCTGTTACACTAGTATCTAATTTGCATAGATTTTGCGTGGCTAAAAACATAACCTAATTAATACCAATAGATTATTAATGACATCTCCAAATTTTAACATTTAAAATTTTGTTTACTAATTTTATTTGTCAAAACTAATATAACCCAATTAACCAATTTAATTAAGTGTTCTTTTTAGTGAGTTATTTCAATTTTAACTCTTAAGATTTTAACTCACTATTTAAAATTCTAATTTTTTAATTCGGATGTTAACAATTATTTAATTAAACTATTTAATTTAAATACAAGTGACTTATGTTATTTTCTTTGGTACTTGGAATTATATCCCGAGTGCAAACCACACTACCATCCATTCGGAATCAGCTATGGAATTTATATATGGGTTTCCATCTTATATACCAAAATAAATAACTAGTCTCTTATCAATTATTCTTTTCCAAATTACCAAATTTCAAACTTATTTAAATTAAACTATTTAATTTATTTACATGTATTAATCTAAATTTTAACTATTTAAATTTACATAACTTTTATGCTTTGATTAATTAAACATGCATATAATGTCATGACATGACAAGTTATAATGCATGAGTGGGCATCTTATGCTATATGACATGTTATTCAAACAATTTGAATTAAAATATACATACAACAAAACTAATGTATTAACTGGACTCTTATTTTTTCTAAACAAATCTAATTAGTACAAAATCATCAAGGCATTTATTGGTCTTCAACTCTTGCTCTATGGAATGACTTGCGCGAAAAAGCCTCATAATTATGTTGTTGACGACAACGGTTCCACCATTTACATTGAATATAGATACAACATAAAAATTTCACATAAAATAATTTTTTTACAACACTTGCAAAATGGCCTTATGACCTTACATTCCCAAAAATAAATAACATAAAAAATAAAAGCCGAAAAAATTTATGACCGAATTATTTTTTATAATAAATAAACATTCATCACATGAATAATTTTTCACATAAAATTTATTTATTTTATGTCCACTCTTACGAGATATAAAAATTTATTTTTTTCATGCATCTCATACATAAAAAATAAATAAATAAACAACTCATGATTAAAATTAAAAGAGAAGTTTAGAATATTTTTCAACTTGTCTCTTGATGCCAAATCGTAGGAATCAATCTCGTGAACACTTCACGGGAATTCTCCTCGCGCAGCGAAAACGCTTCAGAAATCGGAATCGACCTTGAAAATTTCTTTGTCTTTTACTTCTGAAGCTCAATCTGGATCAGATTTTATTTATTTATTATTTTTATGAACAATAATAATTTACTGTTCACGCTATAGTCTCACTATCACTATTCACTTCTACAATCGTGATACAGTACGGGCGATTACTGTTCACTACTACAGTATTTACAGTTACTATTCGCTACTATAGTACCATAAATTCTGCTCACTAGCTAAATCTTCCACAACAATTGTGAGTGTAACACCAAATAATGAAGTAATGCCTCCTTTATATAAGCCTCAAAAATCCCAGAGAGATGAGCATAAATTCAATTTGAATTTATCTATGATTTTTTAATCCTAATCCTTATCAAATTTGGATAAATTCAATTTGAATTTATTTAGAATTTGTTAATCCTATTTCTTATCAAATTTAATTAGTTAAATAGATAATTAATTAATTAATTATCATTTTGCCAAATTAAGATGTTAGCCCACTTAGGATCTAAATGAACTAATTAATCACGATTAATTTTCATCATCTTCGATTATATAATATTCATTATATTTAATGATTAAACTTCAATTTTATCAATATTATCATTTTTCAAAAGAAACTTTGGTTTCTTTTTATCTTTCTTTTCCATTTTATCACTTTCACAAAACGTGCTTTTCCTTTTCTATTTGAGAATTTCTCTTACACACTTTGGATCTATTAGTTACTTTGGTATCATGTTGGAAAAATGTTAAAAATTACAACTTCGTTTAAAGTATAGAGATGAGATGAACAACATTGAAAAAAGCAAAAAGTAGAACAAATTAGTAGACATGATTAAAGAAGCTGTTACCTTTCAAGTAAGCCACGTGTAGAGATTAGGGGTGGTAATTTAGGTTAGGATTCGTTTATTCATTCGATTCGATTCGCTTTAAAGCGAATATGAGTTTGAAAAAATGGATTCGTTTAATAAATGGTTCTATCCGATTCGATTTGTTTATTAAATGAATCAAATACAAATTTAAGCTCATTGATTCGTTTATTTGTTTAATATTCGTTTTATTATTTTTTTCTACTAGTTATTATTATTTTTCAATTAAGATTCAGAAAATTATGATTAATTACCATAGAAAAATAATATTGTGGATATTTAGTGAGTTAGTTTTAGTAAATATATTAATTATGTATTTCATATTTATATATTTATGAAAAATTAATGTAAATAAATTATGATATTTATGTTATTGAATAATATAATGATTAAACGAATATCATATTCGATTCATTTAATAAACGAATCGAATACGAATCAAGATATTTGGATTTTTTTAATAAAATAATCGAATGCGAATCTTGAAATTAGGATTCATTTAATAAACGAATCGAATACGAATCCATCATATTTTCATTCGATTCGTTTAGAATTCGATACAAATTTGATTCTCAATTCGTTTTGCCACTCCTAGTATAGATATGAGAATCCAAATCATACAAATACTTTGTTGTTAGTCTCTAAGACATGCCACAAGATCCTAAACATGTTTATATGTGTGAAAATTACAAGAAAAGTGGCGGAATCACTTACATTGTAATTTGGAGAAATTTCAAAATTTCTTCTTTGGATGAAGCTCCAAGCTTGTTTATGCCTTGGGTGAGTTTCCCTATCACCTTATTTGACTCCTCCAAGTGCTAGCTTTGTTGAAATTTTGAAGCAAAATTACATTACAATTGAGAGAAGTATTCGGCCAAGAGAAGAAGAGAAAGAGAGAGTGGTTTTTCCAAAACTTGGTGGTTGTGTGTTTTATTGATTCAATTAATTAAGCCAACTACTTACATCAACATTTGACATTTGATGTAAGTCATGTGGTCACATCATATTTTAAATTCAAAATTTGAGTTGGCTTACTCAACACACAACATGACTTGGGCCCACCAAAGTCAAAGATATTTTGTGTTCCCAAAATACAAAAAGACACACGCAAAGTCACAGGAAATTTTATCGGGTTCGTTTAATTCCAATTAAACGAATTTGTCGTCGCGCAATAATTAAATCCAATTTAATTAAATAATTATGCATCGTAAAATTATTACGATAGTCACTTTCGAATTAATTCTAAATGAATTCGTTCGCCCGAATTAAAATCCAATTTTAATTTCGTATTGAAATCCGATTTCAATTAATATATCTGATATATTATTTTAGCCATAAATAAATAAATTAAATAGAAAAATCCTATTTAACTATTAAATTTATTTCGATTAATTCTAAATTAATCGTGTTCTCTCTTCTATACGAAGTTAATCCCATATTAATTATTGCCACAATTAATCCCAGATTAATTTTCTCTCTCATAATTAATCCCAGATTAATTCTATATGAGTCAAATGTCATTGGTGAATCATTGGGAAGCGACCCAAGAGATTCCTGGATATGTTGGCAGTAAATACGGTTATCGGACTATCCAAACACGTGCATACCCCATACCATGTTCTCACCAATTTACAAGACATGGTTGGCTTCTAGCAAAGCACCGTGCCTACCCAATTCTCCAGAAATATTCACCGAGGAATATCATATTTATCAGGCGTAGTAATACTAATATTATGTAATACCTAATACGATCCAGTATCGGATGTCACATGCTAGGCCTAGGGTTGGCTCTGTGTCTACCCCGTACAAAGCATATATCAGATCCTGAGAAACTAATCACTGTAATCGGGAAGTCATGACCTAGTTATATTATCCCGATAGCTGCAGCTTTAAGAGTACTAGTTCCGTATCATGTGTGACCATCATCTTCATATAACTGAAGTGATACTCTCATCTTGACATCACATCTAATACATTACGATTCTCAGTAAACCCAATACAGGCGTACACAAAACCTGTTAAAGCTCTAGACGACCAATACTAAAGTAAACTGATTGTCGCAAGTAATAGCGACATAAGTCTCAGGTTAAAGATCACATACACCTACCCTGATTCGGATTCCCATAGACACATAGTCATACTACCAATGGGATTCCGAGTGGATCTATCCAGAGCGAATTTTTCCCGGTGCAACAGCTAACAGAACCACTTATTACACTTGCATAAGTATCCAATACCTAAATATATGAGAACTATGATGTTAAGCTTCCATAACGCGCACAAGTGTAATACTAGTCTATTCCGCATTATTAATGTCCAGTCTCGATAATACTTCGACTAGGGATATTTAATGATTAAACCGTTCATGGATTAATACTGTCTCATATCTTATTAATTTGATTTAACCATATGAAATTTTATCATTAATATATATCCAAGTAATCTAATTACAATAATGATAAAATATCAATTTCCTTTTGTCACATAGTTAATTTGTACAAAAATACAATGTTCTTTACAAATAGTGATGATATGGGTCATAATTGTCCAACAATCTCCCACTTGGCCTATAGCCAATCACTCAAGTATCTAACACCTAAACTATGTACATGTCGCTCAAACTTTTGCTGAGATATATCATTCGTCAGTGGATCTGCAATGTTATCATATGATGCGATCTTCTCGATCTTCACATCGCCACGATGTATGATCTCACGAATCAGATGAAATCGTCGAAGTACATGCTTGGATCGTTGATGAGACCGTGGTTCCTTCACCTGTGCGATAGCCCCATTATTGTCACAATACAAAGGTACGTGCTCAGTTGCTAATGGAACTACTCCTAATCCAATTAGGAATTTACGGATCCAAACTGCTTCTTTTGCTGCCTCAGCTGCAGTAATATATTCCATTTCTGTTGTTGAATCAGCAACAGTCTCTTGCTTGGAAGATTTCCAGCTCACTGCTCCGTTGTTTAAACAAAATATGTACCCTGATTGCGACTTACAGTCGTCTTTGTCGATTTGGAAACTTACATCGGCGAACCCAGTCACCTCAAGTTCTCCTTCCCCATAGACTAAGAAAGCATCTTTAGTTCGTCTAAGATACATAAGGATGTTCTTTACATAAATCCAATGACCATTACCTGGATCGGTCTGATAGCGACTGCACATGCTCAAAGCATATGAGACATCAGGTCGTGTATATATCATGGCGTACATGATCGATCCGACTGCTGAAGCATACAGGATCTGACTCATTGCATCTCTCTTATCTTGAGTTTTAGGACATATATCCTTCGATAGAGAGACGCCATGTGACACTGGAAGCAGCCCCCTCTTGGACTGATCCATGTTGAATCTCTTCAACACTTTGTCAATGTACGATCTCTGGGAGAGTGCCAGCAGCTTTCTAGATCTATCCCGATATATCCTTATTCCTAGAATAAATGATGCCTCTCCCAGGTCTTTCATGGAGAATTTTAATGAAAGCCAAGCTTTCACCGATTGTATCATGGGAATGTCATTTCCAAGAAGCAATACATCATCAATGTATAGGATAGTGAATGTCAGTGCACTCCCACTAACCTTATTATATACACAAGAATCATCTTCGTTTTGAATGAAACCATATTCTTTTATGATCTCATCAAAATAATGGTTCCAAGAACGCGATGCTTGTTTTAATCCATAAATGGATCGGTTTAACTTACAAACCCTGTTTTCATGTCTTGGTACGACAAAACCATCAGGTTATTGCATATAAACATCCTCCAAAAGGTTTCCGTTAAGGAAAGTGGTTTTGACATCCATCTGTCATATTTCATAATTGAAATATGCAGCAATAGCAAGCATTATCCGAATGGATTTAATCATGACAACGGGTGAAAAGGTTTCATCGTAATCCACACCATGTCGTTGACGATACCCTTTAGATACAAGCCTAGCTTTGTACATTTGTATGTTGCCTATCATGTTTGTCTTCTTTTTGAAGACCCGTTTACAACTAATAGGCTTAATGCCTTCTAGTACATAAACCAGTGTCCAAACTTGGTTGGTATACATGGAATCCATTTTGGACTTCATGGCTTCTTGCCATAAAGTGGACTCGATACCTTGTATTGTTTCCTCATACGTAGCCGGTTCATCTTCCTCAATAAGATTAATGTCTACATGAGGTGAGATCAGAAACCCATACCTCTCAGGTTATTTTCTGAGTCTCTCCGACTTACGCGGTTCTTATGTATCAGAAGATTATGGAACAGTCTCATCTCTGATGGACTGTTCATGTTCCGTGAGGGGGTCGGTGCCAGGAACAGTATCACTCCGATTTTCATCGAGTTCTACTTTCCTCCCACTTACCACTGCATTCATGAATTCCTTTTCTAGGAAAACCGCATGAAGAGCGACAAATATTTTATTCTCTTGAGGGTTGTAGAAATAATATCCTTTCATTTCCTTATGATAACCTACAAATATGCACTTATTCGATTTGGGTTCTAGTTTGGTATTATACAAACGTTTAACATATACCTAGCATCCCCAAATCTTCAGGAATAAGAAACCCGGTTTCTTTCCTGTCCATATCTCATATGGAGTCTGTTCAACAGACTTTGACGGAACCTTATTCAAAATAAGTATTGCACTGTTTAATGCATATAACTAGAAGGAAATCGGTAGCTCTGTGCGACTCATCATTGACCTTACCATGTCCAACAAAGTTCGGTTTCTCCATTCGGACACACCGTTCAAGTGAGGTGTTCCGGGAGGAGTCCACTGTGAAAGAATACCATATTCTTTCAAGTAATCTTAAAACTCATTACTTAAGTATTCTCCACCACGGTCCGACCGTAATGTTTTAATACTTTTACCAGTCTGTTTTTCTACTTCGTGTCGAAACTCTTTGAATTTCTCAAAAGTTTCTGACTTGTGTTTCATAAGATACACATAACCATAACGCGATGCATCATCCATAAAGGTTACGAAGTATTCATATCCACCTCTAGCCTGGCTAGACATGGGCCCGCATACGTTTCTATGAACAAGGGCTAACAGCTCGGTGGCACGTACACATTTACTGCTAAAAGGTGTTTTAGGCATTTTGCCTAACAAACAAGATTCGCATACATCATATGAATTAGGATCAAATCCGTCCAAGTATCCATTCTTCGAAAGTGTGGATATACGAGTTTTGTTAATGTGTCACAGACGACAATGCCATAAATAAGTCTCATCCGTTTTACTCAATTTGAGCTTTTTATTTGTCATGTTATATGTTTGAGATTCGTTTATATTCAAAATATAAATACCATTATTCACATATGTTGTACATATCTCAATATCATCTTTATAAATAAAACACCCAGTGTTCTTGAATACAAAGGTATACCCACATCGGGTTAAACTAGATAGAGAGATAATATTCCTAGTCAAACTAAGTACAAAATAACAGTCGCCTAATGTAAGTACATGCCCTGAGGGCAAATTCAAATCATAGGTGTCAACAGCCAAAACAGTGACTCTCATCCCATTTCCGACTCGCATGTTGATCTCCCTTGAAGCCAGTCTCATACTAATCTGCAGATCCTGTACATCAGTACGTATGTGAGTACTACATCCAGTATCAAAAATCCAATTTTTAAAACTAGTAGTAGACATGTTTATTTCAATAACAAACATACTTGAAGCCGAAGTCTTGCCCGCCTTCGCTTCCTTCAATTCCACCTTGAACTTACGACAAACACGCTTCCAGTGACCTCCTTTGCCATAGTGTAGGTAGACGTCTTGGGATTTATCATTTGTCTTCCCAGAAGACTGTGATGATTGAGCCTTGCCCTTCTTCTTCTTCTTCTTCACACCCCTAGAAGTCTTCGGCCAAGCCTTGGCCTTCTTGGATGTCGAAGTAAGATGCGCCTCACGCTTCTTGCCTTTCAGAAGCTCTGGCTCTGCCTCTTTCAGCATAGCCATTAACTCTCCAAGAGTTTTCTCTTGGTTCATCATATTATAGTTCATGATGAACCCGCACCAGCAGTCGGGCAGAGACTGTAAGATCAAATCTATGGAAGTCTCGGCCTCGAAGGTAATGCCCAATCGACCCAGCTGTTCTATGTCAGCAATCATTTGCGACACGTAGTGTTCGACAGATGTACCCTCTGATATACGAGAACGAAAGAGCTTCTTCTGCAACTCATACTTCTGGGATCTAAGATTATATCTATGAAGATCCTTCAACTTCAACATCATCGCATAAGGATACAATCCCTTGTTCTGACGACGAAACTGAGGAGTCATTGCAGCAAGCATAACGGATTGAGCAGTAAATTTATCATCATGGTGAGTCTTCCAAAGCTCATGCTCTACTGGCCGCTCAAGTCCAGGCTCAGGCCCGAGAGGTCTCTCTATTACATAGAGCAACTTCTCAGCTCCCATGACTATCCTGAGATTCATTTCCAGTCTGGAAAATTTACGCCGTTAAAGACATTCTCACCCATGATTATGTCCATAACGCTTATCTTTCCAGCCAATTTGATTGCTATAGTCCAACTATCTAATCAAATGTTTCAGGTACACACAAATACAATGGTTACTATAGTCCAATTATATAACCAACTACAAATAGAGTAGTATTGAGTACAGTCTAACTGTTCAAAGAAAACAATAAATGAATAATATTAGTCCAACTAATATATATAATAACGAGAAATAATAATAATAGAGTGCGCATATTAGCGAGTATTAAACGGAATTACAAATTTAATATTAGCATCCCACTAATTTTCGATGAGCCTCTAACCCTCCGTTGAGTACTCGGGAAATCTAGTTTCCTAATGGGCTAGGATCCCGTTAAATAATACACAACCTTGACTTTGGCCAACAAGCTGTATAAAATTTAACTAGGCAGATCTCTAAGATCAATTGGATCCCATCCAATTCCTAGATCCGGTAGGTGGACATCCAAGTCCGAAACATATATCTAATATATTTCCTAACTTGTTTCCTCTGAATCAACTAAGTCTTGGCTTTGGCTCAACAAGCTTAATGATTCCAGTTAAGCGTGACCCATTGACAGTGGGAAAGCTTCGTAATCCACGTCGATGAACAAGAGTGACCTTGAATTTGGCCAACAAGTCACAACTGCCCAAGACATGTGATATTAACAAAGCTTTCATGGTTCAAACACATTTGTGATAGACAATGATCTTTACTTTGGCCAACAAATCAAAGCCAATCTTGGATCTTGAGAGAGAACTACTCAATGGAATGAAACACTTAATATTAAATGCGAGGGTGTTTTCATAATTTGGCAACCAACTTATTATCTTTGATTAGGTCTCATCATACACCCTTAAACATGCATTCTAAAAACATAATAAGGCGCGATAAATATAATAATGATATGCGGATGGATATTCATATATATTTTGTTCCTAGAACAAATATCTCTCTTTAGCACTTTACATTCTTCTATATACCCAATTACATAACACTATAAGAAACCTCATTTATATTGAGGGGAATTGGTGAGAAGAGAAATACAATGAGAATAAAAGGTGATAGGCTGGACACGCAGGTCCAATTTCAAATAAATACAATATTTACAACAATTTCCAAAATTGCCCCCACCCATCTAATATCCATTTGATATACATTATTCAAAAAAATACATCCAAGCATTCACACATAGCATGTTGTCAATCAATGTAATCAAATTAATTAATTCTTCAATTAATGACCATCCAATGTTCATACAATGATTTGATTTGCGCGAGTCCAACTTGTTTAAGAATAAATACTCAAAGTAAGTATTCTTGAATTATATCGAACTACAATATTAAATCCAATTTAAATTGTATTCAATACTAATTCAAGTTTAATTCCAAATTAAACAATTACACTTATTATATTATAATAATGCCTTTTTAGACTTGGATTCCAAATCCAATCCAAATGGTCTCAAAGGCCCATTTAGCATCCAATGCCAATTCTATTAGGTCCAATGGGCTTTAATTAATTCTTTAGGTATGGACTTTTGGCCATTATGGATCAAGCCCATAATGCCTTGGCCCATTTAGGAATCACCCTACGTCATAAATTAATTTTGGCCCATTAGGCCCAATTAGATTATTAAAGGCACAAAAGTCATATTTTTGACTTTTATGGAAATAGTTTAGGCGCAATTAGATCCAACCCAATTGTCTACAACCAAACTTGGCCCAACTAAGCCCATTAATCCAAACATAACCAAATTAGCCCATTTAGTATTTTAGGGACTAATTTACATTAATACAATATTCCAAATATTACATTAATCCATTTTAAGTGTAATTAACATAACTAATTAATTAATCTAACATTTCCAAAATATTAATTAATCTAATTAATCATGCTTATCATTCTAATTCATGTCCAACACAAATTGAAGCAAAATCAAGTATCCAACAAGCATGCTAACTCACGGCAATGACAAGAAATTAATATCAAATTTGATTCCAATCCAATTAAATCAACATTCAACATATATATCATGCCATTAACACATCCAAGTGTCAAAATTTTAAAAAACACCATAGTTAATCTAGGGTAAGTTTCAGCCAACCTAAGGGAATAAGGGAAGTTTGATCCAATCAATTTTTCAACAATCCAACAATGCACAACTCCAAGTTATCATCATCTAACATCAACCAACAACTTAATTTTGAATTTTCATGCTCCAAGCAAAAATTCCTAATTAAAGTTTATGAACCATAGTTTTCAAAATCATATTTAGCAAGGCTCTAGATACCATTGTTAGTCTCTAAGACATGCCATAAGATCCAAAACATGATTATATGTGTGAAAATTATAATAAAAGTGGCGGAATCACTTACATTATAATTTGGAGAAATTTCGAAATTTCTTCTTTGGATGAAGCTCCAAGCTTGTTGTTTATGCCTTGGGTGAGTTTCCATATCACCTTATTTGACTCCTCTAAGTGCTAGCTTTGTTGACATTTTGAAGCAAACTTTCATTACAATTGAGAGAAGTATTCGGCCAAGAGAAGAATAGAAAGGAGAGTGGTTTTTCCAAAACTTGGTGGTTGTGTGTTTTATGGATTCAATTAATTAAGCCAACTACTTACATCAACATTTGAAATTTGATGTAAGTCATGTTGTCCCACCACATTTTAAATTCAAAATTTGAGTTGACTTACTCAACACACAACTTGCCTTGGGCCCACCAAAGTCAAAGATATTTTGTGTTCCCAAAACACAAAACGACACACGCAAATTCACGGGCAATTTTATCGGGTTCATTTAATTCCAATTAAATGAATTTACCATCGCGCCATAATTAAATCCAATTTAATTAAATAATTATGCCTCGCAAAATTATTACGATAGTCACTTTCGAATTAATTCTAAATTAATTCGTTCGCCCGAATTAAAATCCAATTTTAATTTCGTATTGAAATCTGATTTCAATTAATATATCCGATATATTATTTTAGCCACAAATAAATAAATTAAATAGAAAAATCCAATTTAACTATTAAATTAATTTTATCAATTAATTCTAAATTAATCGCGTTATCTCTTCTATACGAAGTTAATCCCAGATTAATTCTTGTCGCAATTAATCCAGATTGATTTTCTCTCTCATAATTAATTCCATATTAATTATATATGAGTCAAATATCATTGGTGAATCTTTGGGAAGCGACCCAAGAGATTCCTGGATATGTTGGTAGTAAATACGGTTATCGGATTATCCGATTACGTGCGTACCCCGTACCATGTTCTCACCGATTTACAAGACATGGTTGGCTTCTAGCAAAACACCGTGTCTACCCAATTCTCCAGAAATATTCACCAAGGAATATCATCTGTATCAGGCGTAGTAATACTAATATTATGTAATACGTAATACGATCCAGTATCGGATGTCACATGCTAGGCCTAGGGCTGGCTCTGTGTCTGCCCCGTATGAAGCATATATCGAATCCTTATAAACTAATCTCTGTATTCGGGAAGTCAGGACCTAGTCATACTATCCCGATAGCTTCAGCTTTAAAAGTACTAGTGATTCATTCTTGATTATTGATCACATTACCTTTTACTGAGAACTTGCTTAAGGTCCATGCTCTCTCAAAATTCTACATATCCTCTTGATATTTTTTCCTTATCTCAGTTCATTGATCTTCTTATATCATTACGTCTTTAGGAGCTCCTTTATCTTCGATAAGTTAGGATACGACCACTTATACTTTTCATTTGAGTATTACTCTATTTTATAATTTTTTTTCTCTCTAGTAATGTAGGGGAACTTTGTATAAATCATATACCTTACTTCTGAGGGTTGTTATACATGTTGGTTACTCTGAACTCTTACTCTTTCAAGCCTTTACTTCCTTGAAGGTTTTCAGTTCTATGATAGGACAAGTTATCGCTTCTAGAGTTGGCCAGTCTTACTTTGAATTCAAACGTCTTCACTTTTTACACAATATTACAACCTTATAACTTGTATCTAGATTCTCTCAACTTTCTTAGTTCAATTATCTTGATGTCTCGCGAACTGTCCATATTGACAAATACTCTTCTTCACTTATTTAGGTCCTTGCTGGACTCTAATTTGAGGGGTAAATGCCTACTTACCTTGGAGATCTGAGAATACATATTTATGTTAACTGTCTAAGTTCAACTATGGTATGATTGGACATTTACACACTTACTGGAACCAGGACTACTAGACAGGAAAGTTACCATTCATTATGTTGGAATCTGTATCTACTACTTCAAATCTTAAGGTTTCATAACTTTATTAACCGTTTATGTTATCTCCATTAACATTACCATTCTTAAGTAATGTTTTCTATGGTGCTGTTTGTTCTGAACTTCCTTATTATTTCTCATGTACTCCTCTATTGTTTTCGTATCTTATCTCTTGGCTCTGAACTGTGCTGCTGAGGCAAGTGGTGGTTCATCTTATGGGCTACTTACAGATCTCTACTCTTGCTATAAACCATAGCTATGTTATTTACTCTTACTTGTTCGTGCTGGTAGTTCTGTTAACTCCTGGATACTCCCAATCTTTTGGGTCTGTTTTATTAAAATTTAACATATTTTTTATCGGTAATAGTTCGATCTTATTGGTTCTTACTAATACTACAAACTTGCCAACTCGTTTTACGTCGAGTTCTTTCTTTTCTATCCTTAGAAACCTCCTTAGCCCATTTCTGGGTGATTTATCTTCCAATGTCTTCTATTTCTGTCTTAGGATAAACTCTCATTGGGATTCCTTACGATTATCTTCGTCTATACTGAGAAGGGCTGGGACAAGCATCTTACGTTTCGATGGACATCGATGTCCTCATTATTGCATTTTGTGTCCTGAGGGAGTCTATTACTCATGTAGGATAGATATGAGATCGACTCCGTCAGAACAACTTCCTTAACCGGTAATACTAAGTGGCGAGGATTTTTGTAGGTCAGGCCTTATCTATGTTAGTTTCTTTGGTTAAGGTAGCTAATCATTTCTCTTTACGACCTTCATTTTACTTACTTACGGGATTGGGTTTGGGTATCTAAAATCTCTTCATCTTTTTTGGCATCTCTTGTCTATTAGAACTCCCACGTCTAATCCTGATTTCTTGCTTCTTTTATCTTTCTGACTATCCTTCGTTACTCGGGGAGCTTGCTATCTATATAAGGTATTCAAGGCTATTGAGCTTACTAGAAGGAATTTTCTGATGAAGAAATTAGTCTTATTAGGAAAGAAAGAATCTTACGAGAAGGGAATGAACCTTACTTAGGTCTACTTGATATTTTTCTCTTGCTCAGGATTATTCTATTCTCTTTACTATTATTACCTCATTCTGTCTCTGGTTACTTTAAATTTATGTACATCATTTCTTCTTTCTCTTATAACTTTCTCTTCTCATTCACTGGAATGAATATTTTTAGAACTTCACCATTTATTTTCATAGCTTATCTTGAACTTCTACTAGTAAGATGAATACGGAAGAGTTTTCAACTAGGATAACGAATATAGTTGCTTCATAAGGAAGAATATTTGAATAGCTTGGGAATTCCGTACTAACCTGTATATAGAGCTTTAGGACGTACTCGAGAATCGGATACTTGAGAAGTAATGTCTCGTATACTAGTACATCGGGCATACTACGTATACGAGACCCCATGACTCTATCCACTGCAGTCAATGACTCCTTAGACCATGCTCTGATACCATCTTTGTAAAATTCCCCTTTCGGAGATGCTACCGGCATGGAATAGGTCGTATTATCCCCTTGAGCCTATGAATTTTTTACTGTGGTCCTTACTATAACTTTAACTCAAATGTAAACTCATAAATGGGACCGTTGCCCAAAACAACAACAATTACAACAACAATGTGCTTTAATACTGATAACTGTATAATCAAATGTACTTTTCTTTTACGATTCTTATTCATGTCTTTTTACATACATAATCTATGTTGGGGTTTTTTGAGGGAATATCGGTAACGCAGCGGAATAGTGGAGAATTAAAATTTTCCGATTTCAAAATTTTTTCATAGATCAATTAAATAAACTTATTTATTTAATTATCCAATTATCAAATTCTGAAAAATTAAACAAGAGATCAAATTTCTTGGTAATTACCGAATTGCCCCGAAACTTTGTAAATTGATTATTTTAGCCCAAAAATTATCAAATATAATTTTGGATGATTCTAAATCATTTTTCAACACATCTAATGCATCAAAATCAGATTTCACACAAATCCCCAATTTTTAGTCAAATGCCGTGAGCCACCCAAAATTTTCAATTAATTACAATTTGGTCCCTTTAGTTCAAAACATGCCAAGATCAAATCCAATCAACCTAAAATTTTACATGCATCATATTCATACCATAATATATCACATATATGAAAATCCCTAAATTTAGAATATGTTATGAACCCTAATTTTTCAATTTCTTCAAATTGTCCAATTTCACCAAATTTACAAAATCCAACACTTTAATCCATTCAATACTTCACCAATCTAGCCTCACCACTTTGAAACAACTCTAGAACAATTCTAGGTCACCAAGGATTGGCTTACCCACTCTAGAATGGAAACTTTGATTTTCTAAAAATCAAAAGTAAAGCTTTGAAACCATTTCAAGCTTACTTACATGCATCAATCTTTCATTCAAGTTCACAACCATATAAACACAAACTATAAGAGTAGAGATAACATCAAAGCATCACAAAATGAAGCTAAGCATGTTAGAAACATATTTCATGTTGAAGACATTAAAGAAAGACTTACAAAAATAAGCTTTTTCAAGCCTTTTCTCTTTGAACTTCAAGCTTTGCTCTCAACTCTCTTTTATGTTATTTTGGTCTCAAATGAACTTGTTTAAACCCTAAAAATGAAACAAAACAATATATACTTGTTCCAAATAGCCCTTGGCTGAAATTGGTGGTGTATATACAAAAAAAAAATATCATGATATTTTTATTTCATTTAATTTTGCTTGCAAAAGTCATCATCAAACCATTTAATGATTTTCTTAAAGTCAAATAAAGCAACTAAAAATATATATATATATATATATATAACAACTATATTTATTTTAGGGTGTTGGCCGAAAATAACAAAAATAAAATAAAATTGATATTTTCAATTTTTAACAATTAAAACAAATATCTTAAGAAGTCAAACTCAATTTGACAATCATTTCCTTTTAATGTAAAGTCAAACATTTACACTAATAATCATTTCCAAACTTTATCATTTGGTAAGATATTTATGTTTTAACTATATTAATTATTTAACAATTAAACCATTAATAAATTAATAAATTAATCAAATACAAATATCTCAAATATATGAATTATATATTTACTTTAAATATCACAAATACATATATTAATGATATACGTCAAATACCTTTATTTGACAATTTATTAATGTGTATTTAATAATATCATATATTAAATACAAATACACATTAATTAGGAAATGACGGTTCGGCCCGTTTGCATGTATTTTTCGTTTAACGTTTAAACGATCTATAAATAATCAACATTATTCATAAAAGTCGCCCTGATACTCTACGAGTATGTTTCATTAGTGAGACTCTCTAGATTCAGCTATATCCGTCACAAAATCAAATTTCGTGTCCATACTTTACCCACTAGTAAATTATGACGATCACGGATAAACTAGTTGAATCATACAGGTTGAGGTCATTGCATACGTATAATCCATCAGTCATAGGTATCCGGATAACACCAGAGATATAGATGTAAATGTCAAATCTCTATAGATATTATCCTGTCGACGTATCTATTAGCAATCTCTAAATAACATTCGGAACTTACTTCCGAAGTATATTGTGGCCACATATTTAACAGACTGCTAATCATATATGGACTACATATGCTCTGTACACAGAACTGACGGATCTTATCTTGATACACACAGGATATCCTGAGGATCGGTCCACACCCAACGAACAGGTGGAGGTCTGATCTAAATATATCGGTGACTTGACTTCCATCTAAGTGTGGAGGATGTCTCATACATCCACAGTGGTTTCTCAAGTCGAAGGACCACTATGCTACTCAACCCGAGAAGATTCTTATTGACGTTGGTGTACCATCCATTAAGAATCTTCGGTGAGTCGTTCAGTGTTTATCCACTATAAACACCTATACGTCTATACGAGTCTCCCCAGACTCATGGTTCATTGGGATAAACCATCGGACCAAGTCTCGGCATACGACATGTACTGGTCTCAACAGATTTGACTAACCAACCCGTTTTAGTTATCTTGACCAGGAACTATGTTTGATAATATACATTTAGCAGTGACACTTCCCAATGTCAATTACAAACTACCTTTGTAACTGTGTACTGTATTATATATTATCGGGCCTTTGTCTAATATATACATATCACTAAACCACATTTAGTTTCAATCTAATCGTAATCAGATCGAATATGTATATAAAAACAAGAGGTGCAACCATAAATTAGTAATATTATGGAAAAAGGAATTGATCGTATTCATGAATCTGACATAAATACGATGCAGATTGGCGCTCTGAGCACCAACCCCAAAAATTTATCCCACTTGCTCTTGTGCCAATCCACGGTATCATATACACATCTCAATGTGCATCGTATACACATAGCCCTCAAAAGCTCACCTAGCACCTAAGAGGTAGGCAATAAGAAGTAGGTCCGTTAAAACATAAGGAGTTTGTCAAACAAACCCAATTGTTTCCCATAGCCAGTATCTTTCATATTTTGTAGAATCTAAATTATACATTAATATGAATCAGACACTACATCAGTATTGTGCTACAGCTACTAAGTTGTCCAAGTATTCAGGGATCAAATCCAAAATACTATGCGGACAACAGCAAGCACAACACCAATATAAAACTTCTAATTTATAAGGTCATTATGCAACTTCATAAGTCAATACTTCATAAGTTGCATCTAATTCCACTGTAACAGTAGAATCATGCGTGACACTCCCACTGCATCTTTTATGACTCTTTATGACGTAGACTGTCTAACGTCATAATTAGTCTTAAAACTAATATGACCCTAATGGTTGCAGACTGTATTCTCCATGAATTAGAAACTCGTTCTTAATATCTCAAAGATCACAAAGAACGTGTTTCAAGATCTATCCTATGGTCTATAGGATATCAAAATAACTCGTAACAATTACGATTAAATCGATATCTACAATCACATATTATAAAGTATTTATTATGTCATCATCAAATGATACATAAGATTGATTAAATATTCTAATAAATATCTCTTTCGAAAAAGGAATCATTATTTATGAAAGATGAATACTTTATATAAGACACACAATAACTGTCCAACAATTATACTAACTGTCATACAGATAGCCTAGTTATGTCCTTTATTAGATCATATCTAATGTTCGAATAATAGGAGTATCTCACAAGTCTCTTAGTTTTATATCTTATATAAACTTTTATATCAAATATAACAGAGACTACTCCCACTGCTTTCACGGAGTAAATAAGACTTAGGTAAATGTTTTACCTTACAAACATCTCGTTATTACCATAACCGAGGAACATGGGAAAGTAGCAATGTCATGCCATCATGTTAAAAAGTGGTACTGAAATCAACAAAGATATTGGAATCAAGGCAACAACTGAAGATATTCCAAAAGAAACAAAGCAACAAATGGAGGAAAAAGAAGCAAAGGAAAAAGAACAGATCACTCCACCTCCACATTTTCCTCAGCGTCTTCAGAAAAACAAAATGGACAAGCAGTTTGCTCGTTTCCTGGAGGTGTTCAAAAAGCTGCATATCAACATTCCATTTGCAGAAGCGTTGGAACAAATGCCCTGCTATGCCAAATTTATGAAAGACATTCTTTCACGAAAGTGGAGATTGGGAGATTACGAGACAGTAGCATTGACAGAAGAATGCAACGCCATCATTCAGAGAAAACTTCCTCCAAAGTTGAAAGATCCTGGCAGTTTCATTGTACCTTGCACCATAGGAGAACATGACTTTGGTAAGGCTTTATGTGATTTTGGTGCAAGTGTTAACTTGATGCCTTTTTCTATTTTCAGGAAACTACAGATTGGAGAAACAATGCCCACTTCAGTCTCTCTACAACTTGCTAATAGAACGCTCGTATTTCCAAGAGGCGTAGTTGAGGATGTGCTGGTCAAGGTTGATAAATTCATTTTCCCAGCAGATTTTATTGTCCTTGATATGGAGGAAGACGCAGACGTGCCAATCATCCTTGGGAGACCATTCTTGGCTACAGGTCGAACCATTATTGATGTACAAAAAGGAGAATTAACCATGAGGGTACAGGACCAAGAAGTAACATTCAATGTTTTCAAGGCCATGAATTTCCCAGATGATGAAAAGAATGATGAATGTTTCAGACTTGATGTGACACACAGTACCATTTAGAACTCCAATGCAATGCAAATTTCTATTGACAAACTTAAAACATGTCAATTGTCTGTGGAGCCTGAAGATAAAGCGTCTTTTGCATTGAAAAAGCCAATTCTTGCACTACAAGCAACAAAAGAGAAAAAGTTCCACCAGCTCAACGAATTGGAGGAATTTCACAAACAGCCTTTTAGGATGCCAAATTGTACAAAGAAAAGGCCAAGAAGAGACAAGATGAGAAGTTAGTGCGCATACAACTGGAACCAGGGCAGAAGGTACTGTTAAACAAATCAAGGGTGAAATTCTTCCCATGGAAGCCAAAATCACGGTGGTCAGGTCCATTTGTGATCACCAAGGTTTTACCAGACAGAGCCGTTGAGATACATGATCTTGACTCCAACAAAACTTTCAAGGTTAAAAACAAGCGTGTTAAGCACTACTGGGGAGAATCATTTGAGCGACAAAAAGAAAGTATCACACTTTCAGATCCAGCATAAACGTTCGAGCAGTCACGTCTGGCTGAAGACGAACGCTAGCAGGGAGGCAACCCATGCAATTTGTTGTAATTTCTGTTTTCATATTTTGTGTATACATGTTGTAGAGTTTTTAATTTTGTGTGTTATTTTTGTAGGGAAAAGCACAAATGGAGCATTTTAAGACATAAGGAATGGTGTTTGGCAATCACAAAGGATAAAGCTAATTCATTTGTGATGACTGAGTAAAGAATTAATTCTTGAGACGCATCATTATGAATTTATACTAAGCTAGTGGCGTATTGCGTACACAATTCTGTTACCTTAATAATTGCTTTGATTTGTTTTTCTATTTTTATTTCCTTTATTTTCGCCGACAAGATCTAAACTTTTTAAATTTTTCACGATTTATTTTAACGTTGATCTAATAATTGTCATTTGGCAGGTACTAGTGCTATTATTACTCACCCTTTTTCAGGTACTATAAATTCAGCCCATCATTGCACTTTTGAAGGCATCCAGAGTTGAGAAAGAAATACATAAAAAATGGAAGCCACTTCAAGAAGATGAGTTGAAAACATCTGTGTGTTTTGCGGTACTAGTGTTGGTACTAAGCCACAATACGTAGAAGCATCACAGGAATTGGGTCGAGTCTTAGCTGCAAGGAATATGCACTTAGTATATGGCGGAGGCAATCTTGGACTAATGGGGATCGTTTCAAAGGCTGTACAGGAGGGAGGCAGTCACATTTTGGGAATCATCCCAAAACCTTTGGCAGAGGCAAATCTTATTGAACCATCAAACGGAGAGGAACTGATCGTGCCAGGTATGTCTGAACGTTTGGTAGAAATGATTAATCGTGCTGATGCTTTTATTGCTTTACCAGGTGGCTTGGGTACATTGGAGGAAATTTTTATAGTTCTATCTTGGGCGAACCTGAACATACACCAGAAACCGCTTGGACTGTACAATGTTGATGGATTCTATGATTTTCTTTGTGTGTTTCTTGATGATGCCCGGAGAAATGGGTTCGTGTCAAAACCTTTGAAAGAACTCCTCTTTACTGCTAGAACTGCTCCAGATCTAATAGACCAACTCTTAGCCTATGAACCATAAGTTGACCCTATCCTTTCAAAGATAAATTGGTCCAAGGACGATCGTGGTAAGAGGCGTAGGATTAATCTGGATCTTAACCTTTAATTTCCTGTAGATTTTCAGCTAACTAGGTACGACCTTCTTAACTCTCCTTTTAATGTTTAAGACATTGGGGACAATGTCTCATTTAGGTTTGGGGGAGGGAATTAGTTGATCAGTACCTTGTTTTTAGTTTGTGTATTGTTTTTATTTTTAGTCCAAAATTTTTCGAAAAATACAAAAAAATTGAAAAATTTTCAAAAATTACAAAAAAAAAAATTGTGTTTTTGTGTTTTTATTTTGACTAAAAAGGGTGAAATTGGTGAGAGATAGTTGAGTAAGAGTTCCCACCCCTGATACGTATCTCAAACCCATTTTCGAAACAAGTTAATTTTTGTTGATTTCCTTTTGAATTATTTAATTTGTGAATTCTCCATAATACTGACTAAAATGGATATTCATATGCTCGGTTAGCAGATATTATCAACATGCATAGTAACATACGAACATGAGTTAAAATTGAAAAGTTTGTAATATTCAGTGCTCTAGTTTAATTGGAGGAAGCATCTCAAATAGTAATGGAGTAAAAAAAAAAATCTGAGATCCGAGTTATTAAGTCTGTAAGGGTGTTTTAACACCTAGTGCCCTAAAATCAACTTGTTTGAGAGTCACTGGCCCAAAGCTCGTTACATGGATCAAAGATGCTGCAAAAATATATATAACTGAAGTCTGAGTAATTAAGTCCGTAGGGGTGTCTTAACACCTGGTGCCCTAAAGCCAACTAGTTTGGGAGTCACCGACACAACACTCGCTACATAAATGGAAGATATTGTATATAAATAAAAAAAATCAAATCAAAAAATCAGAAAAATCCGAAAAATTATTCCATTGCTGCAAAAAGGTGTGAATTCTGATAAAACTTTAGGACAAAAATATTACTCTCTTATCAACTGCACTTATGACTGTTGTGGGCAAAAATGAGTTGTTTAATATTTTGTTGGCTGTGTATATGGAGAATTGTAAATATAATCGGAGAATTTACTTATTCAGTAATTTAGAATGAAAGAAAACAACTAGTAACTTGGAGTAGAAGTTTCACCTGATTAGTCACTAACTTCTTTATTCTCTTTTCTCTTGTCTTTTTGCTTTAGTGTGCATTAGTTTTATTATCTTTTTACTTTTGTAAAACGTTTGTGGGTATCGTTGCTGTAAGCCCTCACGAGACTATAACTCGTCCACTAGGGACATCTAGGGGTTTAAAGGCTTGTTGCATATGCTAAATGCAACCGTGATCCCTACGAAAGTGGCTTAGTTTAATTTTAATTGTTTCTTGTATTTTATTTTGTTGTTTTGCTCAAGAACTAGTAAAATGTTAGGTTTGGGGGTGTGATGAGCGGAAAATATATCAATATTTACCGCCCCTTTTACTTAATATTTTGTTTAGTTTCTCGGGTTTGATGAACGTTTTGATATGATTTAGTTTATTTTGCAGATAAAATAATATTGGGACTTAATGAAATCATTTAGGACGAAATATGGGTCAAATAAGGGTAAAAATTGGACTTGACATATTAATTTTGGAGATTGGAAACTTGAAAAGGCGTTTTAACGAAGTGCAGTTTTGGAAATTCCAGTTTTGTGCATCTATCGTAATTTGGGCATATATTTTTACTCCGATATCGGATTGAGTTGATTCAAGTTCCAGATTAAAGCAGACTCAAAGATCTACAGCTTTGAAAGACAAAACAATTTCGAATTCTGAAGATTTCATGCCCGAAATTGATGAACCATCCAGAAGTGTGTTGTGTGTAATTATTAAAGTCACTTTCAATCATTTTCAAAGCAAAAAAATAAATTAATAAATAAATAATAAAAATTATCAAATCATCACCAAACATGATAAGAGATTAGTGGAGAAATTAATAATGGATTTGGTGGAGCAATTAGTGGAGCAATTAATAATTGATTTGGTGGATGATTTGATGGAGGTAAAATTTTGCCTATAAATACCAAGCCATTTCATTTGTAAAATCCATACTTTCTTCTAAGGAATTCCTTAAGAATACTAAGAAGATTTTATCTTGTTTGTTTATTTACAGCTTTCAGTAATTAATTTCCGCTTTCGCACTTTCTTTTCTTTACTTTTCAGTTTTTACTTTACGTAATTTACTTTTACGCACAATACTTTTCTTTCTTTAATTTCCTGCAATTTACTTTCAGCATTTACTTTTCAGCAATTTACTTTCAACATTTAATTTTCAGTAATTTACTTTCAGCATTTACTTTTCAGCAATTTACTTTTCAGCAATTTACTTTCAGCATTTACTTTTCAGTAATTTACTTTCAGCATTTACTTTTCAGCATTTAATTTTCAGTATTTAATTTCAGCATTTACTTTCCGTCATTTAATTTTCAGTATTTAATTTTCAGTATTTTACTTTATGTCTTCTATTTTATTTAAGTTTTTTTTACTACCCGTAAATATGTGTCGTAACTAAGCCAGTTATCTGGGGTTGTGATGAAATCCAATATCACTGGTTTATAAGGGGTTAAATTATAGTTTGGGTAATTTAAAGGTTTACTTATTAAGTCTTAAGCTTAATGCGTCTTGTTAATTGGCCACTAATAAGATTGATGTGGTAAATCTAAAATAAACTTGACAAAGGAATTTTAGGTTTCGGCCTTAGACTTAATAGTCCACGATCTTCCTTGAGGATAGATAACCCTTTAATAGATTTCCTTACAGGATAGACATATATCTGTCGGACGGGGGGTAGCCATAATTGGAACTTAAAATTAATGAATCCAGATAATTTGGTTGACATAGACATATGGTTCAATTGGGTTAAACTGGGTATTTGTGTCTGACCATCGACATAGGCTTTTGCATAATTTAGTGTTCCAGGTTAGTAAACTGATTTATTACACAAACATAAAATAACCACTTCATCTTTAAAATGATATTGGAAGAAATCACAACCCTAGATAGTTTTTAATATTGAATTTTCTTAAACCTACATTCGAGCAATTTTATTTACTTGTTTTTAAATTCAAAACCTTCATCATTTCAAATCAATCAATCAACCTGTTAGATACTAGTAATCATTTGACCTCATAAAATTAATAGATTAGGTATTAAGTCCTCGTGGGATCGATACTTTTTATATTACTTGAATGATATGTGCGCTTGCGTTATACGCGTGTGTAAGCATCGGTCACTAACCCTTCAGTCACATATGTATTCTTTATAATTTGACAAGATCAGACAATCTGACGATATCAAAAACAGAGAACACAGATTTCTGGAAGACTTATTCGAGTCTACAATAGGCTCTATAATTTAGCACACTAAATTACGATCTCAGCAGAACACAAACTCTAGGGCCATTCCAGAATGAACTCTTCAAACAAAGAAATCATAAGTGATCTCTTATCTGAATAAGTCATTCAAAGACGCCACTTTGCATTCTTTAGCTAAAATGTACAGTTTAATATCAACATTAACCAATATATCTTTAATTGTTCAATTAGTGTGACTAGAGACAAGTTTCCTCAGAATCTACAGTAGATTGATGAGTATAATCTTTCTCACTGTCATACTATAAAGGTCAAACCTTTAATAAGCTCACACTGCTTTCGTTGCACAAACAATTAACACATATCATGAACTAATTCATAATGAAAGCTTAATCAAGTTCAAAACTTGATGGTAGTAAGCTACAAACAATCTTAAATCTATGGTTCAATGATAAACTTCCAGAATCGATATCAAATATCGCTTCCATTATAAGTTATAGGATAATTTTCTTCGATAAGAAAACAACAGAACCATTAAGTATCAAATACTCGTAAATGATTCTGATATCCTATTAGACTTATATAGAAGATGTATAAGGGTTGTTTCATCTTATTAATTTCATAGTTCCAATTATAATTTATCATTCTCACATTTGACTTCAATAAGTCAAGTCTTTTCTACAATAGTTAACATCTGATATTACACACCAAGTAATAAAAAGATTTTATTACTTAGGATCGTAGGAAAGATATTCTATCAAATAGAATATAATATTCTATTAAATAGAATAAATGATAAATTTTTACTTATACTCCCGAGGTGTAAGTAATTTCCATTATTTAACTATTATATAAAAGAAATATTCAAATCTTAAACTTTTCAAGATTCGAATTTTCTACCTATACATATCATATATGCAACTGTAGAAAATAATGGAACATTAATTAAAGAGATGAATTAGTATTACTGGAGCATAACCCCAAGAGTATTGAAACCAATTCGGTAACATTTAATATCAAACGAATCAAATCATATAAGATTCAACTGCTCCCACTACTCAATTCCATCAAGATGGAATCGTGGAAGAATAATATTGAATAAGAATCATATTCACTGAATAGCCTTAGAACTAATTGCTTTAAATTCATATGTTTGATCGTATCAAATATCTTTAAACAATTCAAAGACTTGTTATGAATTTTAAGGATCAAGTTTTCAAAATTTCAGATTGAATATATTTGAGCAAGTCAAAAATGTTCAATCTACGTTTCATCATAGCAGATTGAAAGTTCTTGATACTTTCAAGACGTTCAATATGTGTTCCTTCAGAAACATGTAACTAAGTTATGACAATTTATCAAATAAGTTATGAAATAAAGAAAACTACCTTAAGCAATTATTATTTATTAAACTACATACATCTAATGTATCAGTTAAATAAATCTGGTGGTCCAATGAAAAATCATTGGTTAAACGAGATTTAATCACCTTCCTGAATACAATATTCATTAAATGGATAAGGATATGTGGTGTGATCTCGTATCAAACCATCATTTACCATACGGAATAAGCATCTAATGCTTAAGTGATTAAACTCATAAAACACCGTTCTAAATTATTTACTTTACCGAATAATTTTTCTTAATGTTTATCTGTACGTCAATGACACCACTAGTTATATTTAAAATATATAACAATTATTTATAAAGAACAAGTAACTATCCAATAGTCGCAAGTTCCGATATCAAATATCAAAATAATCGTTAACTAATATTTTAAATAACTAGACGGGAGATCTGATATCCAATACCTATAGTTGTAGTATTGTGAAAATCGATATTTTCTATACACAACTATACACATCTCTTTTCTTAAGCTTTACTGTTTGCGTTCAATTATTTACAACAATTGCAAATGATTGATTAGCAAACGGTGTCAGACACGTGACTTCTAGAAGTCGCTAAAGTCAAGAAACGTCATTATAAGATAAAAAAAAAATACCAAATGGGGCTTTCTTAATGTCAGTCAAGAATATCGAGACATGAACTTATTCAAGTCAATTCTTACTGCGTAAGAAACTATTCTCTCTAAAGTATTATATCCTAAAAGGGGTATCTACCTAGATTATCTATCATGACTTAGAAACTAAGTCATTAACCATCTTGATTTTTCAAGAAAATCGGAACAACAGTTCCCGATGGTTTAGACCAATCTAATAATATCCTAGTCTAGTAGTATCTAAAACCTATTCTAGAATCACTGCAACCATGAGTCAAGTCAGATAACATATCAAAATATATGTGCAGTAAATAAAAGTTCAATTCTATATAAACAATAGAATAAGGAAACAAACAAGCGACTATTTCCATAATAATACACACTGCCTCAGTTATAGAATTTTTAAACTTAGCAGTGCCTCCCATTATTTTACGTAATACCGTAATCCCCAACGGAAAAAGAGAATTTAATAATTAAATCAAATTCCATAATGGGAAGTGGACCCCATGAATATATTTCGACTCACAGCAGAGGCACGGTCCCGCCTACGTATATTCATCAGGTAGACAACTCATTGTCAATCACTCACTAGTGACTCATGGGTTTTCGGTCCTGGTTGTTTCTTGTTGTCGCTGCTAAGGCAGGCCCACAAGGAGACGTACCAAGGGTAAACTCGTCAATGATAAACTCGAGTTACTTGTGTAACCCTGACAGCTAGGGCACGTTCAAGATTGTGCTTTCGCTTGAATTTATCTAGAATCTTATATACATCCGGCATAAATAAATCTCTATCGGCTACGCCCTCACAGCAGAGGCACGGTCTCGGATGTAGTCACGGAAAAATATTCATAAACCGTATTGACAAGACGGACCAAGAAACAAGTATTCCAAATACTAGTTACTTTAAAACCTTATTTAGCGGGGATATTCCATAAAGTGTCATACACTTTAAATTTAATCAAATTAAATGAAAGCATGCATGTATCAAGTAAAGAAAAGGACAAACATTAGATTTAAAGGGCTAATCATATCAGGGGCCTAGGATCAGACTCGCTCTGATACCATTTTGATGGGGTTTTAAGGGGGAAGTTTGTATTCGCAGCGGAATAGTGGAAAATCAAAATATTCTGGTTTCAAAATTTTTTCTTGGATCAATTAAATAAACTTATTTATTTAATTATCCAATTATCAAATTTTGAAAAATTACACAAGAGATCAAATTTCTTGGTAATCACCGAATTACCCCAAAACTTTGTAAATTGATTATTTTAGCCCAAAAATTATCAATATAATTTTGGATGATTCTAAATCATTTCTAAAAAATTTTTCAACACATCTAATGCATCAAAATCAGATTTCACACAAATCCTCAATTTTTAGTCTAATGCCGTGAGCCACCCAAAATTTTCAATTAATTGCAATTTGGTCCCTTTATTTCAAAACATGCCAAGATAAAATCCAATCAACCTAAAATTTTACATGCATCATATTCATACCATAATACATCACATATATGAAAATCCCCAAATTTGGAATAGGTTATGAACCCTAATTTTTCAATTTCATCAAATTGTCCAATTTCACCAAATTTACAAAATCCAACACTTTAATCCATTCAATACTTCACCAATCTAGCCTCGACACTTTGAAACAACTCTATAACAATTCTAGGTCACCAAGGAGTGGCTTACCAACTCTAGAATGGGAACTCTGATTTTCTAAAAATCAAAAGTAAAGCTTTGAAATCATTTCAAGCTTACTTACATGCATCAATCTTTAATTCAAGTTCACAACCATATAAACACAAACTATAAGAGTAGATATAACATCAAAGCATCACAAAATGAAGCTAAGCATGTTAAAAACATATTTCATGTTGAAGACATTAAAGAAAAAACTTACAAAAATAAGCTTTTTCAAGCCTTTTCTCTTAGAACTTCAAGCTTTGCTCTCAACTCTCTTTTATGTTATTTTGGTCTCAAATGAACTTGTTTAAACCCTAAAAATGAAACAAAACAATATATACTTGTTCCAAATAGCCCTTGGCCGAAATTGGTGGTGTATATACAAAATATCATGATATTTTTATTTCATTTATTTTTGCTTTATCAACTTGCAAAAGTCATCATCAAATCATTTAATGATTTTCTGAAAGTCAAATAAAGCAACTAAAAACAATAATAATATAACAATTATATTTATTTTAGGGTGTTGGCTGAAAATAAAAAAAATAAAAGGAAATTGATATTTTCAATTTTTAACAATTAAAACAAATATCTTAAGAAGTCAAACTCAATTTGACAACCATTTTCTTTTAATGTAAAGTCAAACATTTACACTAATAATCATTTCCTAACTTTATCATTTAGTAAGATATTTATATTTTAACTATATTAATTATTTAATAATTAAACAATTAATTAATTAATCAAATACAAATACAAATATCTCAAATATATGTATTAAATATTTACTTTAAATATCTCAAATACATATATTAATGATATATGTCAAATACCTTTATTTGACAATTTATTAATATGTATTTAATAATATCATATATTAAATACAAATACACATTAATTAGGAAATGACGGTTCGGCCCGTTTGCATGTATTTTTCGTTTAACGTTTAAACGATCTATAAATAATCAACATTATTCATAAAAGTCGTCCTGGTGCTCTACGAGTATCTTTCATTAGTGAGACTCTCTAGATTCAGGTATATCCGTCACAAAATTCAATTTTGTGTCCATAATTTACCCACCCATAAATTATGACGATCACGGATAAACTAGTTGAATCATACAGGTCGAGGCCATTGCATATGTATAATCCCTCCGTCACGGGTATCCGGATAACACCAGAGATATAGATGTAAACGTCAAATCTCTATAGGTATTATCCCGTCGACGTATCTATTAGCAATCTCTAAATAACATTCGGAACTTACTTCCGAAGTATACTGTGGCCACAGATTTAACAAACTGCTAATCATATATGGACTACCTATGCTCTGTACATAGAACTGACGGATCCTATCTTGATACACACAGGATATCCTGAGGATCGGTCCACACCCAACGAACAGGAGGAGGTCTGATCTAAATAGATCGGTGACGTGACTGCCATCTAAGTGTGGAGGATGTCTCATACATCCACAGTGGTATCTCAAGTCGAATGACCACTATGCTACTCAACCCGAGAAGATTCTTATTGACGTTGGTGTACCATCCATTAAGAATGTTCGGTGAGTCGTTCAATGTTTATCCACTATAAACACCTACACGTCTATACGAGTCCCCCCAGACTCATGGTTTATTGGGATAAATCATCGGACCAAGTCTCGATATACGACATGTACTGGTCTCAACGGATTTGACTAACCGACCCGTGTTAGTAAATCTTGACCAGGAACTATATTTGATAATATACATTTAGTAGTGACACTTCTCAATGTCAATTACAAACTACCTTTGTAACTGTGTACTGTATTATATATTATCGGGCCTTTGTCTAATATATACATATCACTAAACCACATTTAGTTTCAATCTAATCGTAATCAGATCGAATATATATATAAAAACAAAAGGTGCAACCATAAATTAGTAATATTATGGAAAAAGGAATTGATCGTATTCATGATTGATCGTATTCATGAATCAGACATAAATACGATGCGGTTTGGCGCTCTGAACACCAACCCCAACAATCTCTACTATGCAATGTACATGATACATGACTTAATTTGACTCTGACTGAACTGTGTCTATGACTTGACTTGGTGGACTCAAACCCTATGATGACTGCTATAAGTATCCATCCTCTCGAGCTCGTCCTCCGAATATACCTGCAAAACCAAAAACACTGATAGTGGGGGGTAGATCGTTTGAACGACCTAGTGAGTGGATTTTTTTAAATGGAAACTGAAATACTTATAAGATGTTCATTTTCTATAATCGAAAATATTTCTGGAAAACTGTACCTTTCTGAAAGCTCTTTCAAATCTCTTTTTTTTGAAACTTTTCTAGAAACTTCTTTCTTTCTAAAAAAAATTCTTTTTCATAAAGTTGTTTCTCTAGGAAACTTTCATAAAACTAGCCTTTTGGAAAATGACATCTCTGAAAATCTTATTTCTGAAAATTTGTCTCTGAAAAATATGTCTTTGAAAACTTGACGCATAGGCACATGTTATCCGTCAATTCCAAAACTTACAGCCTGAGGTGGGTTTTCCCCCATGCCTGCAAAAATCATAAAATCATGCTTTTAGAATCATACTTCTTAAAAATAAGTCTTTACTAAAAATAATATAAATGAAAAATCAACTTAGAAAGAGAGTGTCCACTCACTGATTTGGAGTCCAGCTTGCATTACTTTACTTTGCCGAAGGAATTTAAGGTTCCTGCGATGCCCTTTAATGGGTAACTTAATTAGAATACAAATCGTGGTATATTCTTCAAAACTATTATCGCTATATGATGTCTATGTTTGTGACGTGATATATTACGTGTATATGGGCTGATATGAGACCCTAAGGATGGCCTTTATCATTTCAGGATGAAACTGTAATAATATTAAACTTTTTTGTATCACTTCGCGATGCCCATGCAAACAGTCATAGGCAGAGAGCATGCTTTGCGTCGCATCGCGACGCCCACCTGATCAGACCCGAGGCATAGCCTCTACTCGCTACGCGTTGTGATGCCAAATGTTGAGTGTCGCGACGCTCCCCTTATCAGGCTTGAGGCAGCGAGCCTATGATAATACGCGTTGATATGTTGGGTGCTCGGCATCGCTATGCTAAGACAATTTTCCAGGGCCTCACATAACTTTACAATGTCCAACTTGCCCGAATGCATTCCCAACACTTCTACACTACAACCATTACACAAGCTGCTCTATTAAGCTTCAATTTCATACATTCTACATCAATATTTCATCACCAAAAGAACTCTTTAATCTCATAACTCTTCGTTTAGCTGCACACTTAGGATTTCCAAAAATTTGGGCATTTTATCATACAATCAATTCTCTTATTTATTAATCACCAAAATACATTCCATAGTATGCCAATAACTCCAACATAGCATCATACTCTTAAAATTTCACAATCCATGTTTTGGGGCAAGATTTCCTTACCTCATTTCACTTGATTTTCTTCACATTTCAAGTCTTCTAGGCTTGATATCCTTCTTCCTAGCTTGTTGTGGGATCACTTGCATTAGTTTCTTCTTGAGTTAGGGTGGGAATTGACTTCCATTCCTTCCCTTCCTCTCCTCTCTTCCACTTCTCACGTTTTCTTCTTTTTCTTAAATGTTGGGGATGCTTGAATAGTGTCCTTTTTTTTTATACTATGGGCTATTTGTAAATGATTTATTTGGAGAGAGATTTAGAAATTTTGAGAAACTTTGAAAATTTTCTAGATTTGTCTGCGGGTACTATTCATCTAAATTTTTGAATTGTATTTTTGACCTACTTATGATTGGAATTTGGAAAAATATTCAACGGGGAATTTGTAGGTCTCGACCTTAACTTTCCGATGATATAAGTTTCATAAAAATCAGAGATCGTATGAAAAGTTACAGCCCAAATACCATGGGCTATCCGGATTTAATCTTGGAATGAATTCCGTATCGGAACTGCGAGGAATTTTCCGAACATCCAAAAGTCATTTCATGAGTGTATACATGTTCGAACATGATTTATATCATGTATCACGCGTCCCACAATATAATAGTAGTCGAGATCACCAGTTGTTACAAAATTCAATTTGAATCTATCTAGGATTTTTTAATCCTAATCCTTATCAAACTTGGATAAATTCAATTTGAATTTATTTAGAATTTGTTAATCATATTCCTTATCAAATTTAATTAGTTAAATAGATAATTAATTAATTAATTAATTATCATTTTGCCCAATTAAGGTATTAGCCCACTTAGGATCTAAATTAACTAATTAACCATGATTAATTTTCATAATCTTCGATTATATAATTTTCATTATATTTAATGATTATACTTCAAATTTATCAATATTATCATTTTTCTTTAGAAACTTTGGTTTCTTTTTATCTTTCACTTTTCCATTTTATCACTTTCACAAAACGTGCTTTTCCCTTTCTATTTGAGAATTTCTCTTACACACTTTGGATCTATTAGTTACTTTGGTATCATGTTGGAGAAATGTTAAAAATTACAATTTCTTTTAAAGTATACAGATGAGATGAACAACATTGAAGAAAGCAAAAAAGTAGAACAAATTAGGAGACATGATTAAAGAAGCTGTTATCTTTCAAGTAAGCCAGGTGTAGAGATTAGGGGTGATAATTTGGGTTAGAATTTATTTTTTCGTTCGATTCGATTAGCTTTAAAGCGAATATGAATTTGAAAAAATGAATTCATTTAATAAATGGGTCAATTCAATTCGATTCGTTTATTAAACGAATCGAATACGAATTTAACCTCATTGATTCGTTTAGTATTCGTTTTATTATTTTTTTTCTACTGATTATTATTATTTTTCAATTAAGATTCGGGAAATTATGACTAATTATCATAGAAAAATAATATTGTGGATATTTGGTGAGTAATTTTTAGTAAATATATTAATTACATATTTCATATTTATATATTTATGAAAAATTAATATAAATAAATTATGATCATTTATGTTATTGAAAAATATAATGACTAAACGAATATTCGTATTCGATTCGTTTAATAAGATATTATGATTATTTTTAATAAAAGAATCGAATACGAATCTTGAAATTAGGATTCGTTTAATAAACGAATCGAATACGAATCCATCATATTTTCATTCGATTCGTTTAGAATTCGATACAAATTTGATTCTCAATTTATTTTGCCACTCCTAGTAGAGATATGTGAATCCAAATCATACAAACACTTGACGACAAATCAGTTTGAGAAAGTTTGTTTTACGATCCAGAAAAGGGGAAAAAGGATCGAAAACTCTCATGTCAATCTCTAACCCTAAAGCTTCATTATTACTGTAAGTCACAACTCACATACACAAGTAAAAAGCCTGTCAGGTGAAGTAGCTTTCTTGATGTGTGTTATCTAATATTGCCTGCCAACTCAAAAGCTAGCTACTTCGCTTGTTTCTGGGGAAAGTTTGATGGGCTGAAAATGCAATAACCCAGAAGCCAATTTGATTATCACTAATCTATTTGAAAGCATATTCATCAAGAAACTCGTCTATATGTGTAGTTATTGTTTGTCCTTTGTTTATATGTCTCTGCTATAACTTTCCACTACAGGGAGCAAGATTATCATCAGTATGATGCATATTCATGCAATTCAGATAATTTGCATACATTTTCTCATCTGAATACGCATATGCATGCAGGTGTTAGATATATAAATAGTATGCCTGGCTCCCTGTATGCCATTTGCAAAGTCCACCAGAAGATTGGTGGTCTTCGTGGATAGCGTGCGAGGAGCCATGCATGCAGATGTAGTGTCTCGTTAGCGCGAGCCACGGGTCTGCTTTTGAATTTTCTCTGTTTAGAAACTTTCAAAATGCTTTTGAATATTGATAATGCTTTTGAATATTGATATTTAGCCCCCTCTATCCCTAGATCAATCCAGGCAATTCTGTTCATAAACATTTGGCAATGGGTGAATGGATAGAGAGCAACGCTCCTGGAGCATCAAAGACTTGAGGTAAGATCGGACCGCCTAACTGATTTTTTATAAACTCTCAAGAGCAATTGCTAATTCTTCCAACCTGAAATGATAATAGAGCTAGTTAATAAACAAAACAAATTTTACTTTTGTTTTCTTTTTCTCTGTTTTTGGGTGCAGGGTGCAAGATGTAGAGCCTTCGACTGCACATCAATTTTAATTTTAATTTTCCCTATGCTTCCAAGGTATGTATGAATATGTGCTCTATAAGTCAAATATTTGAGACGAAGATTCTGCCTTTGACAAGTTATCAGCTGCTGTCTTTAGTCTGAAATATTAGCTATGAAAAAACAATCCAAAATGTCAATAAACAAGAATTACTGTTAGGAATGCTGCGCCTGTTGCCAGAGGAAGAAAATGCGTTGCACACTATGACTTGTTTTTATGTCCCAATTTGATATCCATAAAGTCAGAAACAAGTCCAGGCTGTGAAATCTCAACATCTTGTATGTCAATTTCATCGTTTAACATCTTGATGGCTGTTGACATTGATGGCCGCAGCCTTACATTTTCTTGCACACATAGCAGGCCCACCTTTAAAAATCGAACCACTTCTTCTTCAGGATACTTCATTTCAAGTGTAGGATCCACCAGTTGTCTCAGGTTTCTATCCTCATAGACTTCCCATGCCTGCAAATTTACATAAAAGTTCCATTTTCACATTAAAATTCCTAACAAGCCAAGTTAGAATGTTAAGCAAATGCAAAATGCAAATCACCTTTTGGACCAAATAATACTCCCCTAGTTCTAAATTAAAACATACAACTGGTCTGCCACTGATAATTTCCAGTAGTAATACTCCGAAACTATAAACATCTGATTTTCTTGTCAACTGTCCGCTTACAGCATACTCTGGAGCAAGATAGCCTCTTTCGTGTTAACAATTCCAGGAAACATCATTAGCAACGGTTGATCATTTTGGGCACAGGAAAAAAAAGAATGAATAGATATTTACTTACAATGTTCCCGCAACTCGAGTACTAATATGAGACCTGTTATCTCTTAGAAACCTTGATAGCCCAAAATCAGAGATTTTTGGGATGAAATTCTGATCAATAAGTATATTGCTGGCTTTGATATCTCGGTGCACAATGTGAGGTTTCACTTCCTCGTGCAGATAGGCAAGCCCTCCAACAATTCCTAATGCAATTCCCCGCCTGATTTCCCAGCTTAATTTCATCCTGTTTTGCCCCACACCTATTATTAAAATAGGTAATTATAAGAATTGAAATGTTCCTGACAATATTGATTTTATGTTCAATTTGTTGAATGAGGAAATTGCAGTAGACATTCCTTAAAAAGTCTGTAACAGTATACTCATTTGTACATGATAAACATGGCAAATGTTCAAGGATAACCCTAAACTAAGCAAGGTACATCCATTTTGCAGAAGAATAGTCACCCAGAAACTTGGAGAACCATATCCGACTCTAAGAGTGAGGAAACATAGATGCTGTGGGAGTAAAAAATCATCAATAATGGTGCTCTATTACTTTTTTTTGAAGTAATGTCCAAGTCTTCCTTTATTCAGAAATTTTCAAATAAGTACGTACAGATATTAATAAGATGTGAACAGAACTAAAACACAAGAAAGATTACCTAGTAAAATATGGGCAAGGCTATTATTCTCCATGTATTCATAGACCAAAATTCTGCTGGCTCCATCAATGCAACACCCACGAAGGGTGACAAGATTTTGATGCTTGATTGTTGATAGAACTGCTAGTTCAGATGCAAATTCCCTCTCCCCTCTTATTGATTCAAGCTCGACTGAAAGCACTTTCACTCCCACAACAGTGCCATCGAGAAGCCGGCCCTTCACAGTCAATCAACCAGAATATAGCATTAACAAGTAAAAATGAAAATGAGCCACATAAAATTTTTTAAAAAAAAAAAAAAAAGGTCAATTTCTATTCACATTCCATATGCTGGGAAAAAAGTTAACCTTGTATACAGAACCAAAGCTGCCCTCTCCGATCTTGTTCGAGCTAGAGAAATCACGTGTAGCATTTTTCAACTCATTGTAAGAAAATACCTGAAACATTTCATGATTTTGCCTACCTGGTTTTATTTTTTGAAAAAAAAAAAAACCATCAAGAATCAATTTTAAATTAAAGAAAAGAAAAAGGTGTGTTCAAAGCTTTACCGTTGCCGGTTCTAACGATGATAGCAGATTCTGATGAAACAGAACTGCAGCAACAAAAAGGGAATTTCATTTCCTACCTGCAATTTAATTTGGCTCTGATGAGAAAGCAAGCAGATATAATAAGCTTCAAAGTTTAATGATCACACGGCAGACACAAGGCTTATGGATTTTTTTGACTTGTTAAAACTTAAAACTTTTGGCGCTTGAGATTTTCTCACAAATTAATTAATTAATTAATTTATTTTTTTTAGTACATGAATAAGACGAGAAGAACCACACCTACAAAGGCACAAACAACCAATAAATTATTATTATTATTATTAAAAATTTCAATAAGTAGGTATCATTGCGAGATTTCATATTAATTTTCATCTTCAAGTGTATTAGGTTCACATAAATATAATATGATAAGTTGAATCAATTTTGGAAATTGAGTTATTGGTTATTTAAAAATGGTGGTTTTTGGTAAAGACTTTAGCAAATTTATTGCCCCTAACTCAATTTAAAAGTTAATTTTAATGTTAAAAATGGCTTAAGATTTATTTTAGATTTATCTCAGTCAATATTAGATATTTCATTTAATATTATTCCTCACATGTAAATCGGATTTGTCTAATTCATATCAATAAATAAGACTCAACGCAAAAGATCTAATTTATGATTTCAAATTAAACTGACCGATTAACGTCCATAGAAAAACAAAATGTTTTATGAGACTTTGAACTAAACAACACGTTAGATTTTTGTTTGAGAAGTTGCAAAGAAATGCCTCAAAGGAAAAAATAACTTCAATGTATTTTAATCTCTCTACATTTAATATTATATAAATGTATATATTTTAGTCAGATCCACTAGAAAGATATTATATGAGGGCTACTACTCCCACCCTCCAAAATTCCCACATTCTCTATCTCCTACTTAAAATGTCGAAATTGCCCATCTCTTTTATAAAAATTCACTCCCCCAATATATATATACACTTATTTAACACTACTTATATATATATATATATATTAATTTAACACAACTTACATTTTTTTATTAATTAATTTTTTTAATTTTGTTTATTTTTTAAAATTTATATTTTTTGTTCTTTATATATCTAATCTTTTTTATTTGTTTAATAAATATTACAAATTTCATATTTAATATTAATTATTTTGTGTTAATTTATTCATTTAATTTTTATGATTCTTTTTTAATTTATTCAACACTACTTATGTATTATAAAAATATTCTCATGTATGTTAGAGAAATATATATTTAAAAAAGAGTACAAATAACAACATAAAAAATTACACTTAAGAATATAAAAACACAAATTCCAATATATGTTGCCTCCAAAATCTCTTCCTAGCGCACTTGGTGAGATACCCAATACTTCGTACCATAATTGATTATGAATCCTATAACGAGTTGCCCATTCTTTAGCTTCGTATGATGAATGTTCCCACCACCATTAAACAAGTTACTAGTGCTAGTAAAGAAGATATGTGTTTTTGACAAAAAGTATCTCAAAGATGCAAGCATAGTACGTTTACTTTGCTTTAGCTTACTCTGTCTGCCTAAATTTTCTAATTGAGGGTATTAATTAAATAACAGACAAAGTACGTTTACTTTGAGTTATGCTAGGGCGCATAACTATATGTCAGGGGGAAGGAAAATTTTGACTCACATGGGGCAAATTTAAAATTTCCGGGGAGACAAGAGGGGGCGCATGTCAGGGGGGTGGGAGTAGTAGTTTTCATATTATATTATACAATGTGCAATATCTCTTTTAACAGCCAAATATCACCCAATACTTCTCAAGATTTATAATTATTTATGTATACATTTTAGTGATTATCTGATCCACTAGTAAGATATATAATGTTCACATTTTCTTTAACATCTCTTTGTGACCCAATATTCTTCAAGATTTTATTCTTGACATGAATTCGAACTCACTCAAAACTTATTTTACTAAATAATAGAGGTTATCCCTTATAAACATATCTATATTATACTTTTCAAGTAATATATTTTTCAAGTAATGTCGGATGTCCCAATATAATTATCACTCTCTAATATTTATAATAGTATATGTGTACATATATATAATTTTACGTCTATATCTATTGGGTTCTCCTAGAACATGCCAAGGATCTATTAAGCATAAAATTTGTAAGAATTAACAAAGTAAGTTGCGGAAAGGATACTCACTTTGATCGGCTATATGAATGTGTAGATAACAAACATTCCATTGTTGGGTTCTCCTAGAACATGCCAAGGATCTATTAAGCATAAAATTTGTGTGAATTAACAAAGTAAGTTGCGGAAATGATACTCACTTTGATCGGCTATATGGATGTGTAGATAACAAAAATTCCAACCTTTGTGTAGTGCTCCAAGCTCTTCTTTGTATGTATGTTGAGCTCAAAGCTTTGATTCTTGAATTCCAAATTCAAGTGAATGGTTTCCCTAACACCTTTGTATGACTCCTTAGATGTGCTAACATGCAAGATTTTGAAACAAAATCATCACACATGAACCCTAGGTTCACGCCAAAATGGAGAGAAAAAAGGGAAGTAGATTCGACAATTGCAAGATGAGAGGGAAGTACTTCACGCCCAAATTGCCAAGTTGGAGAGAAAAATGAGTAAGTAATGTGTTTTTGATTTTCCAAAAATCAATATTACGAAATATCCAAAGTTGGTAAATGTCATACCAAATCAAATAAAGTAAAGCTTGTGTAAGAAACAAGCTTCTACTAACCACCAACTTCCATAACCAAAAGGTAAACAAAGTTGACTAGTGATGTGACTTGTGGGCTCCACTTTAAATTTCAAATCTGAGTGGGCCCGCTAAACACATTTCGGGCTCGGGTTCGTTAATTCCAAATTAACGAATTTTCCGATGCGACATAATTAAATCTAATTTAATTAAATAATTATGCCTAGCAAAATTATTACGAAAAGTCGCTTACAAATTAATTCGTTCGCCCGAATTAAAATCCAATTTTAATTCCTCTATGAAATCTAATTTCATTTAATATATCGAATATATTATTGTAGGCACTGCATTTTTGCATATAAGTCCCTATGATGAGTCTCATTTGGAGGCACTACCTTTTAAGTCACGGAAGTCACGGGAAACGGACGTCGGAAGGGGAAATTCAGAATAAGTACGTCATCAGATTCATTTCGCAAGTTCACTGTCTTCGTTTGTGCTGCGTTCGTGGACACGTTCGAACGATTGTGGGCGTTCGTGTAGCGTTCGAATCAGCGTTCGAACGGCGTCGATATTTCTGGTTTTGCTGCTAGCCTCACACCCCAACCCAATTAGCCCACCAAAGCCCATAAAACACATTCCAATTAATAAAACACATATTTAACACATGGGGAATTAAATAAAATATTAATTAAATCATATACCAAATAAAATAAAACATTAAAATCAATCAATCAATTATATTCCTAATTAAAAATATTGTATTCCTAACTTAACAAATATTATGCCTAAACAACACAAATTAAATATATTGACTTCCTAATTAACCAAATTTTGTCCCCCAATCAATCTTAGGCTTTCCTTGCATGACACCAAATCAAATCCCCCTTAAATGCCAAATCTCTTTCCTTGTCAAGTAAGGAGTAGCCCTACCCCCTTTGCCTATAAAAAACCAACCTCTCCCAACCCTTGCATTCTCTGACTCACACGCATACAACAAGAAAAAAAGCCCATTGATTCACGCATATAGCAAGCAAATGTTTCTCTTCTCCTCCTACACCCTTAGCCGAAAATCACAGCCCCATAAACCCCTCATTGCCGAAAACATTACAACTTGAAACACCACCGAAACAGCCCCAATACAGCAGTACACATCACCAAAAAACAGCCCCTATACAGCAGCCCCATATCACCGAAATACCTAAAAAATAGCCCCTAAATCACCAAAACCAGTGACAAAAAAAAAACTGCAATTTTAATCCCTAAAATAATAACTAAAAACTACACTTAAAGCCTTTAGAAACACCAAAATAGTGACAAAAAACAGCAGAAATACCGTAGCAAAACAGCAGCGAATCGGAGTCGAAACAGCAACGAATCGGAGTCAAAACAGTAGCTTGAGCAGTGGAACAGCGAGGAAAGGCGTGAACCTGCGAACCGGAGGAGTTACAGAGCATTCCCCCCTTTTCGACGACCGTGCACCGTACTTCCGAGAGTCGACATAAAAGGTTAGACCTGAGGGTACTTTTCCTATTATTTCCATCTATCTTTTTAATTGTTTTATTCATTTTTATCGCATGAGAGTCGTTTATTGGTGCATGATTGTGGCCCCTTGAATGAATGAAAAATGTGTCGCCTCTCGTGGTATATAGGATGGAAACCCAGACATAAATTTCATAGATGATTCCGAATGGACGGTAGTATGATCTGTACTCGGGATACAACTCCACGTACCACTTGAGTACACAGCACATACTTTATTTTATCTTGATTTGTTTATTGTCGTTATTTATTTTCTGCATCTTATTTGTTTGAGTAATGATGAGGTCAAGCGCATGGGCTTAGTAAGTGCGATTAGAGGTCCTCTATTTCGAGGGGTTAAAATCCTTTACCACGATTCTTCGCCGTGCCGGACGATGTATATTCGTTTGAATGTGAGGTGTGTTCAATCGGGTATAGGAAGTCCGATATCGTTGTTTCTATTTTTATATGCATTATGATGAATAAAGCGCATGGGCTTAGTAAGTGCGATTAAAGGTCCTCTATTTTGAGAGGTTAAAATCCTTTACCACGATGCTTTGCCGCGCCGGATAATGTATATTCGATTGGATGTGAGATATGTTCAATCGGATACGCGAAGTCCGATATCATTGTCTTTACTTTTTATGTATGTATTGTGTTGTTTGCGCATGGGCTTAGTAAGTGCGATTAAAGGTCCTCTATTTTGAGAGGTTAAAATCCTTCACCACGAGGCTTTGCCGCGCCGGATGATGTATATTCGGTTGAATGTGAGATATGTTCAATCGGGTATACGAAGTCCGATATTGTTATCTTTATTTTTATATGCACTATGATGTGATGCGCATGGGCTTAGTAAGTTGGATTAAAGGTCCTCCATTTCGAGGGGTTAAAGAACCTTTACCACGATACTTCGCCGCGCCTTTCGTTTCGTTATTCACTTTTTTTTCGTATGTCATCTTCTTGCATAATCATGCATCATGTTGCATTGCGCATGGGCTTAGTAAGTCAGATTAAAGGTCCTCTATTTCGAGGGGTTAAAATCCTTTACCACGATGCTTTGCCGCGCCTTTTAGCCCGTTATTATTTATTAGGTGTCATTTATTCATCCGTTCATGTATGTGTCATGTTGTTTACTGCATTTTGGAGGCCACTGCTGTAACCCCGTTCGAACGCATTTCAGAACGCCGCATGAACGCATGTTTTCTGTCTGGCCCCGTTCGAACACGTTATCAAACGCTATACGAACGCGAACCTTCTGTTTACCGTTCGAACGTGTTTACGAATGCTACTCGAACGCGCATGCATTTGTTTCATCAGGTCCGGTCCCGTTTGAACGATTTCTCAAACGCTATACGAATGCGAACCTTCTGTTTATCGTTCGAACGCGTTTACGAACGCGAATACACTGAACTGAGTCATTTTCATCACATGTCATGCATAATTGTTTCTTAGGTGATTTCTCTTGTATCATATAATCAATCATACTATTTGAATTCCTGCCTTTATTTATTTGATGTGTTCATGAGATGGTATTCAAGCATGAATAGGCCGTTAGTATGCTACTTGATTCTTAAGCATGATTTAGCCAATTTAGTTGTCCATTTTCAAGCATGATTAGTCATTTATTTTGTGTTGGGAATTCGCATTATGTTTAGTTTTGTTCTTTATTTTCCGCATTATATAATTGAGGTATGTCATGAGATTATTGTATGATATTGTCATTATAATGGTTTATTTTATGCATGCGAACTTAAGAGTAAAATTGTCCTTGGAAATAAGTTGCTTAGGCTTGGTTAGATTATTGCACAAATCATTTTATTACAAGTGGCATAAGTAAGGGACCATTCCGAACCCAACGGTTTTAGGTCTTCCCTTGCGAGGAGTGAGTGCGGCCTTAAATCATTTTCCCGGTTCACACCGGGTGGCGACTCTATTATTCTCCGATTTAGTCCCCCGCGGGCTACTCCGTACTCCCAACCGGGCCCCGAGCCCGGAACAACATGCGTCGCCCAGTTTATGTGTTCCTAAAATTATTTTATCGATTAATTCTAAATTAATCGTTCTCTCTCTTCTATTCAAGTTTTATCCCAGATAAATACTTGACGTAATTAATCCTAGATTAATTTTCTCTCTCTCATGATTAATCCTAGATTAATTCTGTTCGAGTCAAACGTCATTGGTACATCTTCGGGAAGCGACCCATGAGATCTCTGGATATGTTGGCAGTAAATCCGATCGTCGGACTATCCGAACACGTGCGTACCCCGTACCACGTTCTTACCGATTTACAAGACATGGTTGGCTTCTAGCAAAGTACCGTGCCTACCCAATTCTCTAGAAATATTCTTTTAAGGAATATATAATCTTTGTCAGGCGTAGTATACGTAGTATTGCGTATTACGATCCAGTATCAATATCACATGCTAGGCCTAGGGCTGGAACTGTGTCTGCCCCGTACGAAGCATATATCGGATCTCTGGTAACTAGTCTCTATAATCGGATCTCTGGTAACTAGTCTCTATAATCGGATCTCTGGTAACTAGTCTCTATAATCAGATAATCATGACCTAGTCATATTATCCCGATGCCTGCAGTACTTAAGAGTACTAGTTCTGTATCCTGTGTGATCATCATCTCCATATTACTGGAGTGATACTTCCATCTTGACATCACACTCAATACACTACGATTCTCAGTATACCCAGAAGAGGCGTACACAGAACCTATTAACGCCCCAGACGACCAAAACCAAAGTATACTGATTGTCGCAAGTATTAGCGATGCAAGTCTCAAGTTAAGACCAAATACATCTACCCTGATTCGGATTCCCATAGACACATAGTCATACTACTAATGGGATTCTGAGGGGTCTATCCAGAGCGAAGCTGTTTCCGTACCATCGGTAAACATAACCTCCTATTACACTTGCATTAATATCCAATACCCAAATATATGATAACTATGCCGTTAGGCTTCCATAACACGCACAAGTGTAATACCAGTCTATTCCGCATTATCGATGTCCAGTCTCGATAATACTACGACTAGGGATATTTAATGATTAAAACTTACGTGGATTAATACTGTCTCATATCTTATTAATCTGGTACTAATCATATGGACTTTTATCATTTATATATCCCGGTAATCCGATTACAAATGATAAAAGAGAATTTTCCTTTGTCACATAGTTAATTTGTACAACAACACCATATTCTGTATAAATAGTGATGCTATGGGTCATAATTGTCTAACAATATCTACTACAATCGACACATAATAAAAAAGGTTATGAAGGCAAATTATGTAGTGCTGGTTCATATGCTTCAAATGTGCAGTTGAAGAAATCTCAAGAAGGAAAGATTGTCAATATGTCCGCTTATGGAATTGATTTGCAACGTGATAAATCAAGGCGAGTGACTAGCCAACTTAATATTTTAATTTAAATTCGGCTGGTTTATTAAAAAATTACTTGAGAATATATATTATATATATATATATATATATATATATATATATATATATATTGTGATGGAGTTTTTAACAATTCAATAAGATTGAACAGATATAGAGATGTCTTTAAAGATATCGAGAGTTATAAGTTTGACTATTATTATTAATTGCTATATTTTCTTAAGGGATATTATCTATGAACTACCTTTAAATCGGTAAAGTACACATAGTCGCACTGATTTTCTGATAATGTTATTACAACATCTCGAGTTTATATTTATTATCAAATAATCACTTTTTCGTTAACGGTAAGAAAATACGTTAAATATTTAATGAGAAAAGAATATAATGTCCTCACGTTTAATTTATATTGTAAATAAAGATTATTTGTACATCACCTCCGAATTAATAAATTATCTATGCACCATTTCTATCATTCTATTTTAAATAATAAATTTATTTCTAATTCTAAATACATACAATAAAACTAAATTTTAAGATCAATTCAAATTTCCACTAGAACTTTATTATTATTTTTTTAATTTTGAAGCAATAAATATATTAGACTTAGCTTTTTATAAAAAAATCTGACCGGATTGTTTGTCATCCATAATGTCCGACTGACTCAAGCATGTTGAGGAAGTAATACATAAGATAGCAAAAATCTGTGTGGTGTGGGCATGCAGAGGCTCAGTTCGTTAGGATCAGATATGGGTATAATATTCTATACCCGTTGGTTGTAGGATCGGGTACAATTTTGTAATAACTTAAAAATTTAATAAGATTATACTCGTCTTTTCCCTTACAATTCTTTGTCAAACGGGTCAAATGGTCAAAATTTAAATCTTCAAAATATGGATCAAAATGATATAAATTTGAATTTCTTGAGATGTTTTTTAAGGAATTTTAGACCTAGGGATTAAATTTATATTTTACTAAAAATCAGGGATTAGAATGATATTTTCGTTAAGGCACCACGTGGTCCAATGAAAAGCTTCCACATGGTGCCCCAAATCTCATTTAAATTCAGCAACCCCCCCAATTTTTTTTTTCAAATCTCTCTCTCATCTGTATGAAAGCTTTCACTATTGAACCCAAGCCATCGTCGCTCTATCGTCACCATGAGCCCCCACCGCCATGTAGCCATTGCCTATAGCTCTCCAACAACACCTATGATGTAGTCATCAGAGCTGCCGTGAAGAAGTTATGACCGATTGAATTTTATATCAACTCACCATTTTTCTCTACAAAAGCCGCTACCGCTCCTTCCTTATTGTCACTACCGGTGAGTTTAACTCTCTCTGGCCATTTTAGTTCAAATCCCACTGACCTCGTCCCAATCTGACACCGTTTGAGAGATTTTTATTAACAATTCTAGGTCACTCAAAAGTGGTCAAGTGATTCCAGAATAGTAGCCATAACTCCAAGCCATCATCTAGAGTTCCAAAATCTCTAATTTTATGTTTCATGTCCAACATGAACATTTTGACCCAATTACAAGCATATTGTGTTTATGCTTCCAAAGAATCCATACACAATTCATTTGCCTAATTTCAACATCAAGTTATATTATTATTTATCCAATACATAATATACCACTATGTGTTTCATTAATGATAACAACTCACAAAAAAAAAACATAGATTTAGAGAAGATCAAACTTACCTAGCAAGCTTGATTCCAAGATCTAATCTTCTTCTCCTTGTTGAAATGTTGTAGAGAACTTCCAAAGCTAGCAAGCTTGATTCGAAGATCCAATTGTTTTCTCTTTGTTTTTGTAGAGAACTTTCAAAGCTAACAAGCTTGATTCGTTGTAGAGAACTTCCAAAGCTTCTCCCACAAAAATTTTACTTAAGCTAATAATTTTTTCTTTTGCTTAATGCTTGTTTAAGCTTGTTTTTCCCTTGATTAAAAACTTGCTCAACCTTGCTTTTTATAGCAAAATTTATGTAATTTTTAATTAATAAAAATTTTAATTAACTTTCATTTGGGCTTAATATAATTTGTCCAAATATGTATAATTAGGTGTGACTAATCACCTTTGTCTACCACTTTGATTTAATCCAATAAAATCAAGCCAAATACACATATTATTACATATTTGTAATTATCAAAATATCATTAATGGTAGAGATATTTATGAAATTACAACAAAGCCCTTGTGTGATTTTGGATTAATCTAATTAATCTAATTGGGTCAAAGTAAATAATTAATGTTATGTAATAACACTTAATTATTTAGTTGATAATTATAATATCAAATATTTTTTATTATAAAAAATTATCGGCTATCCAAGTGCTCAACAAGTACACTTCATATTATGAGACTCTCTAAGTCCAGACATGTTAGTCATATAAGCCTAGTTTATATATACGTAATTCAGCCACTTCTAAATTCCCGAAGAACATAAACGACTTTTCTGAACTATACAAGTCGAGGTCATCACATATGTTTAATAATCCTTCCATCGTAGGCTATCTGAGTTGTTCTTAGGAAACATAGATTACACCATCAAGTTTCTGAGGCGCACGTCTTATGTCGACATATCCATGATTCTTTACAACTAATCAGAACACCATTTCTGATATATGCGATCCACCATAGGTGATCGGTTTTCGCCAAAGTCTTAAGAATCATGACTTACTCACATAGATACCTAATCCCCTAATGGTTCACATACAGGCCGACAGATCCTATCTTAATACATACTTGATTAACGAGTGCATCAGTCTACACGTTGTTGGTTTTTATTAAGGTCCCAATATCAAACAAGCAATGAAATTAATGTGTAAATACTCGACGAAGGTAGCAGAATACTTACATCGATCGGTTGAGTCGATTTGAAGACGTTTCAAGCCATGAAAGCTCACTGTTTGGAGGCGCCACTGCAGCAGATTTGCTCACTGGTTTGAGCTCATTTGGGTCTCAAAGCGAAGCTCCAAACTCCGTCGGATGAGTCCCGCCTCATGGGTGAACCTCCCTAACACCTTCGCAATGTTCACAAGTGTGCTAGCACTAGATATCATCAAATGAAATCCACTCATTTGCTTCCCAAAGTCACGCCCAACTGGTTTAAAAACCAGTGAAGAAAACCCTCAAAATGGCGTGAAAGAAGAAGTAAGAATGGTGAGAGAGAGAGATGGAAAAAGTGAGTGACTTGTAAGCATTTACAAAAATAAACACCTTATATATTTTCCTTGAAAATTATATTAAAACAATTACCAAAACCTTTATTCAAAATAAAGTAAATGGTAAATGTCTATCATGTGTCACTATTCCACCAACTTGCATCACTATTCACAAGTCACTTTAATAAAGTGATGTGATGCAAGTCAATCAATCAATCCTTCCATCAATCAATTAATCAATCAATCACTCAAAGTGACTTTTGATTTGACGCTTGATGTGACGATTGATTTGACGCTTGATGTGACTTGCGATGCCGCACTCGAATTCGAAATACGAATGCGCTCGCAATCACACTCGGGCTCGGGTTCGTTAATTCCAAATTAACGATTTTTTCCGTCGCGTCGTAATTAAATGATTACGCCTAGCGAATTCACTATTCACGTCGCTAACGAATTAATTCTAAATTAATTCGTTCGCCCGAATTAAAATCTAATTTTAATTCCGCGTCGAAATCTAATTTCGTTTAATATATCGAATATATTAATTACCGATTAATTCCAAATTAATCGTTATCTCTCTCTTGACGATATTTTATCCTCGATAAAATATCTCCGTAATTAATCCTAGATTAATTTTCTCTTTCTTCTATATAATCCCAGATTATTAATGAGTGCGAGTTATGCGTCATCGGTGCATTATCGGGAAGCGACCCATGAGATCTCCGGATAATTAGGCAGTAAATACGGTCGTCGGTGTGCCCGAATCACTACGTACCAAGTACTACGTTCTACCGATTTACGAGACATGGTCGGCTCCTAGCAAAGCACGATGTCTACCCAATTCTCTGGACATATCCTTTGAAGAATATTAAGAT
>SKCR01031752.1:0-159642 GCA_019454045.1 Zanthoxylum bungeanum
ATTTTGTTTGAACAACGGAGTAATGAGCTGGAAATCTTCCAAGCAAGATGTTGTTGCCGATTCAACAACAGAAGCGAAATATATTGCTGCAGCTGAGGCAGCAAAAGAAGCAGTTTGGATCCGTAAATTCCTAATTGGATTAGGAGTAGTTCCGTTATCACCTGACCCCGTACCTTTGTATTGTGATAATAATGGGGCTATCGCACAGGCTAAGGAACCACGGTCTCATCAACGATCCAAGCATGTACTTCGACAATTTCATCTGATGTGAAGATCGAGAAGATCGCATCAGATGATAACATTGCAGACCCACTGACGAAAGCTATATCTCAGTAAAAGTTTGAGCGACATGTACATAGTTCAGGTATTAGATACTTGGTGATTAGCTATAGGCCAGGTGGGAGATTGTTGGACAATTATTACCCATATCATCACTATTTGTAAAGAACATTTTGTTTTTGTACAAATTAACTATGTGACAAAAGAAAATTACTATTTTATCATTATTGTAATTGGATTACTTGATATACATAACGATAAAAGTCCATATATGGTTAAATCAGATTAATAAGATATGAGACAGTATTAATCCATGAACAGTTTAATCATTAAATATACCTAGTCGTAGTATTATCGAGACTGGATATGATAATGCGGAATAGACTAGTATTACACTTGTGCGCGTTATGAAGCTTAAGCTAACGGTATAGTTCCATATATTTAGGTATTGGATACTTATGCAAGTATAATAAAGAGGTTCTGTTAGCCGTTAGACCAGGAACAGTCGCTCTGGATAGACCTACTTGACTCCACATTTCCCATTGACGCGGAACTCACTTGGAGGATTAGGCCAAGCAAACCCTTCGCAACGGACAGAACCCCAAAAATCGCGAATTTGATTTTGTAGGAACAAACCCTTCCAAGGCCACAAAGAAGACCCAGAGAACTTGTCTTGAGAACCCTTAAGATGATTCTTGAATGAAGTGTTCTGCATAGCACGAAGACGCCACTAGGTTGCCATGCCTTAGATAAGTTCGATTACATGAGATAATGGGAATCCCTCTGTAGGCATTGTATTTTTGCATACCAAACCCGATGAGGAGTCTCGTAAAGAGGCACTACCTTTAAGTCATGGAAGTAGCGGAAAACGGTTGTCGGAAGGGAGAAGTCAAAAGTTGACACATCATTGGTTTTATTTCGTTAAGTTCGCTCGGAGTTCGCTTGTTAAATCTTTGTTTCGAGGCATGTCTTTGGCCCGAAATCACCGCAGACCACTCTAAGCCCATATAAACACCTAAACCACTCACTCTCTCCCCAAAACAATTTCTCTTTTCATTCTTTTCAAACCTCACCGAAAGCTCATTTGTCCCCCCTCAATCTCCTCCATTTTGTCCCCTTGGATCACGCCTAAAGGAACCCTAAGCCTCCTCTCTTTCAAGCTCTAGCTACTCTCGCCAACAACAACAAAACCCACTCACATCAAATAATAAACAAAACAACAACCAACCCCACACTCCATTATTTTCCCTCCATCACGCCATTTCCTCTCCCAAATTTCTTCCTCAAATCCCTCCTTCATTTCCTCCTCCATGATTGCCCTCCATCATGCCTCAACCCCACACCCATCACCCTTTGCAAGCCACATTCACGCCCAAAGCCTCCCAAAATACCAAAGCCACCTAATTCAAACAATTAAATAACTCACACCAACCCTCCACCAACAACAAAGCATTTGAGTACCTCTCCACTAACACAACCCCCCATAATTCAAGCAAAGTGTAAGCCACTGACACCCTCCACCCTTGCCTATAAAAGAGGCCTAAAATCAACCAAAGATCCCCTAGCATCTTCATAGCATATACTTACACATATCGAGCATAAACCTCCTCTCAAGCCCTCAACTCACGGCAAAACTGCCTCCAACCAGCCTCATCATTCACGCCTCTTAGCCCCTCATCCAGCCCATTTATTCTGCCTTCATCACTCACGCCAAAACTGCCTCCAACCAGCCCCCTCATTCACGCCTATTAGCCCCTCATACAGCCCCTTATATTCACGCCTATTAGCTTCACAAAACAGCACCATTTTCACACCTAGTCAGCTCCACTACAGCCCCTTAACCACTGACCTGCTCGACAAAACCACCCAAACTCACACAAAAACAAACAAAACCAGCCCCTCCACTAGACGCCGAACTGCACACATACAACCTTAACAATAGCCCATTCCCTGCTCAGCCATGCAGCCATGCGCTCACGTAACTAAACCCTAAACTCACGTCCCTTATCCCTTCCATCTCTCTCGATTTGATCAGCAAGCGCATTAACAAACCCTCTTCACGTGAACCGTCAAGAACCTACGTTCACAGCTCTTGCCCCTCTCTCATCAGCTCCCGCCTCTTTCTTCTCTCATCACTCCTGTAAAGAATAAAAACCCTAGCACCCAACGAAGCAGCCCTCTCTTTTCTCTCCCTTATTCACTCAGCACAACCCACTCATGCACACGTAAAGGACCTTAACATGCACACTTGAAATCCCTTGGCTTCATGATCCTAACTCACACGTTCAACAAACACAAACACACCTCTCACACTGCCCTTCACGCCAATAAGAACCCTTCAGCTACTTCACTGCCTCATAACACTCACGCCTGGACCCTTGTTTCAGCCCCTTTGCCTCACGCCAAAACAGCAAGCCTTCACGCAATCAGCCCTTGCGCTCAGCCAGTCCCTCATTCACGCCAATAGCCCCTTGAAACCAGAGAAACACTTCCCTAAACACGCAGCAAACAACCAAAGAAGTACCCCCTAAACACGCAGCAAATACCCAGAGAGATAACCCCTGAACAGCGGCCCTATAACATCAAAAATAGCCTTCAGACAGCAGCCCTTTAGCACCGAGAATAGCCCCCGAACAGCGGCCCAAAAATGGATTGAAAACAGCGAGCAAATCAGCGAAACAGCGAGGGAAAAGGTGAACCAGCGAACCAGAAAAGTTGCGGAGTGTTAGACCTTCCGACGGCCGTGAAACGCACTTCCAAAAGACGACACAAAAGGTTAGACCTGAGGGCACGTATTATTTATTTTTCTCGCATGAATTAGTGATTTAGGAAGCATGTTATTTATGTTATTTAGCATGAGTGAATAATTTAGCATGTTATCTATGGTATTTTGCATGAATTAGTTTAGCATGTTATCTATGGTACTTTGCATGAATTAGTTTAGCATGTTATCTATGAGTATGTAATTTACTTTATTTCGCACGAATATTGTAAAATAGTATATGATGTGATTCCGGATGAATGGAATATGTGTTCTTTCTTGTGGTATATCGGATGGAAACCCGGACATAAATTCCATAGCCGAATCCGAATGGACGGTATTATGGTTTGCACTCGGGATACAATGCCTCGTACCACTTGAAGGATACATGTATTTTATTTCATCCAAACTTGTATTCGAGCATGATTAGGCCATTAGGAAATTGTTTTATTTTTAGCATGACTTAGTTACTTACCTTTCGTATTAGGAATTTAAGTTATGTTATGTTTAGATCATTAGTTATTTAACATGTTTGATGTGTGATATCATGTGTTTGCTGTTATGAAAGTTTACTTTTGAATTATGCAAACCTAGATTTAGACTTTATAAGAATTTTGACCAACATGTATGTTGAGTAGACTTGGTTAATATTGCACAAATCCATTCATTACAAACGACATAAGTAAGGGACCATTCCGAACCCAATGGTTTGAGGTCTTCCCTTGCGAGGGGTGAGTGCGGCCTTAAATCATTTTTCCCGGTTCACACCGGGTGGCGATTCCATTATTCTCCGGTTTAGTCCCCCGTGGGCTACTCCGTACTCCTAACTAGGCCCTGAGTCTAGAACAGCATGCGTCGCCCAGTTTCTGTGTCCTACAGTCTGGCGACTCCACTGGGGATAGAGAATCGCCCCGAAATAATGTCTTGTAATGTTTGTGATTTGTGCTTTAATTAATCATGTCTACTGTGGGTTTAAAGAGTTTAATTAAAGGCATTTTTAAGGCTAGGTAATGGTTTGGTGTCTTCCTTCACTCACTACCTTTCTATAAGGAAAAGCTGTGAAGGCACCTAGATAATCATTATTTGTAGCTCGTTGTGACAGACTAGTTTGGATGACTCGTTGTTTATTCCTGACACCAAGCGATAAGAGCCTAAGGGGCTTGGGTACTTAAGAGAGCCTCGCTCCACCCTCCCTCTGGGGAATCTACAACGGGAAATCCATTCGACAGTTAGTCACACACCATAACTCGTTGGCACGTACCGTAAGGTATAAAAAAGGTGCGTTCACTTGGTCGCTTGAACCCTTGAGTGGGGAGTCCTAGTTGTGAACAATCCTGAAATCTACACATGAACCTTAGTTTTGTGACCCTTAAAATTGTTTATTTATGCTTGTATTTGGGACTATTGTCATTTGGAATCAGTTGGAATTTTTGTCAAGAGACATAAACTTGTTGGGCCATTTAACCAGGGACAAGGTCATGTCCTTTGACAATTAGGCCAAAAGCTTCTAAAATGTCAATGAGCCATTTTGTGTTTGGGTCTCTTATCATTTGAAGTTGTTTAGTCATATCGCATAGTGTAAACTTTTGGGCCTTTTCACTGGGACAAGTTTGCACCACGCAATAGTACGATTGATACTTTGAAATGATAATAATCCAATTTGTATATATATCATACACGTCTTATGCACCTCATGCATACATGCATCATGCTAACCCTTGTGTTTCAAAAGCCATCATAGATTCCCATTGGGTTAGGGAAGAAGGCAGACTCGTCAAAAGACCAGTAATAAACATGAGTGAATCTGTCAACGAAAGGTCCCGAATGGATCAGATGGAAGCCAATATTGCCAAGATGACTGAACAGCTCCAGACTCTCACTGCTGCCTTATCTAATGTGTCTGTACCCCGTGCTGGGGGTAGTTCTGAAAATGAGAGGCGTGAAGAGCCTCAGAACAAGGTTAATGAAGACATTCCAATGTTTGATGATGATATGGCAGAATATGCCGCTGGAAAAATAGCTGGGTCTCAAGCAGAATTGCAAAAACTTAGGGATCAGGTGGAAACAGTTACCCGCAAGATGAAGGGTAAAGATGAAGATCTGTTGGACTACGAGTCAATGACTTTTGAAGAACAATTGCCGGCTAACTTTAAAATGTCGGATATTACTAAATTCAATGGAAATGGGGATCCAAGGGTCATCTCCGTCAATATGTTTCAATTATGAGTTCAGTAGGCCTATCACAGCGTCAGGCCCAAAAGATGTTTGGGATGTCACTCGAGGGGGCTCCCGTGGTATGGTACCACAGTTTGGAGAAGAAGGTGAAGGAAGACTGGAGGGAGTTAGCTGATGCCTTCCTGAAACAATATGTTACTGACTTGGAAATCGACCTTTCACTCCGAGATCTGGAGAATATCAAGCAGAAACCGGAGGAAAACTTTAAAGAGTATGTCGACAGATGGAGGAGTCAGTTATTGAAAATGCAGACTCGGCCCTCAGAGAAGGACCAGATAAAAATGATCATCAAGGGCACCAAGCCCTCTATTTATGGGAAGCTGAGGAGAATGGCTTCAATGATCATGGATTTTCGACAGTTGAGAGAAACTGTCATGGATATCGAGGAAGAGGAAGCCGAGAACCGAAAATTCTATAGCTTGAACAGAAGAGCTGTCGGAGGACCCTCTGGAACCAAACCCGCTACTGCCGAGGTCGCTGCCATTAAGAACCGGCGTTTCTCCAATTTGGGCAGGTCCTTGTCCAAAGTGCTTGAGAAGTTGACAAAGCAGGGGCTCTTAAAACCCTTGGAATCTAAACCACTCCCGAATCCTCCCCCACCACATCTAAACATGAGCCGTTACTGCCATTTTCACCAACAGCACGGTCACGACACTGATAGTTGTGCCCACCTCCGCCATGAAATCCAAGATTTAATTGACTCCCGCAAAATCCCCGATCCAGAAAAAGACCAGCCAAACACTTACCGTAACCCTCTACCCAATTACCACTCAGTCCCTCCACCCACCTACATGATCAACTCTGGCCTATCAGAAGACCTGGTCCTTGAATCCTTTCACCCACAAGCCTTTTGCCTGGGAATCTGGGATAGCAACAGTGAAGATGAAACCGAGCAGAGGAAGAACTTTTGGCTAGATTTCTCTAGTGGTGACGAGGAAGAAGTGAGGGGAATGACCCGTAGCGGCCGTTTTTACAATGATGTGACAGTAGAGGGTAAAGAAGCTTTGACTGATGGCAGAGAAGTGGTGGAAAATGCAGAAAATACTGAGGGAGATACAGTATTGAAACAGTTGAAAAAGACCCGGGCTCAGGTTAGCATCTGGGAGTTGTTATGCACATCTCGGGAGCATAGGCAGGCCATGGTCGAGGCCTTAAGCAAGATTGTGGTGCCAGAAGACGCCAACCCAGCGATGTTTGTTGGGTCAGTGCAGAAAGGAGCCTTACAGATATCTTTTTCTGAAGAAGAACTCCCGGCTGAAGGGAGGAATCATAACAGACCCTTATTTATTCGAGCTGAAGTGAAGGGTAAGAGGACTTCCTGTGTAATGGTGGATGATGGCTCGGCCATCAATGTGTGCCCGCTGAAAATTCTGGCAAGACTGGGTATGAAAGCGACAGACTTGGACCCCTCCAGCATGACTATTAAGGCTTATGATGACAGTAAAAGAGGAGTTGAGGGTACTTTTGTGGCTATGGTCAAGGTAGGCCCGATTGAAGATGAGGTTGAGTTCACGGTACTGGACATCCCGGCTACTTTCGCCTTGTTATTGGGAAGGCCTTGGTTTCACAAACTTGGGGGCGTACCCTCCACTTTACATCAGATGATCAAGTTCCCGTATGAGGGAGAAGTTGTTACTATCCGGGCTGAGGTGGATAATGCCGTGGCTGCCTTGGAGATACAACCTTTTACGAGGTTCCAAGTGTCGGCCCAAGTATCGGCAACTTTCGAGGAATGGGTGGATCCTAGGGTGGCTAGGATTATGGAGAAAATGAAGTACGAGCCGAGTGAAGGTTCAAAATTGCCAGATTTCAGAGGACAGACTACTCGAAGAGGTTTGGGGTATGAGTCGGATGAGGAAAAGCCGAAGAGTAAGAAGAAGGGCCTGAAATTGATAGATTGCTTCGTGAAGGCTTCAGGATATCAAGGGGAGCCTGAACCGGTAGAAGTCAACGGGGTTGTGATGCCTGGGTTTGAGATCTTCCAGGACGTGTTGGGAAAGAAGCCGATGATGGAAGAAGCTACAAAGAAAGAAGAAGAAAATTGGAAAGAAGAACTGATGTTGTTGGAAGGCTTAACTCTTGAAGAGGATAAGAAGCCTGAGAAAAACCTAGCTGCAGAGGAGGAAATATATGTAGGTGACGAAGACATTTACCTTCCTGATTTGTTCGAATGTACTTCCGCTTTATCCAGTAATAAAGACATTCCTTTTGCTTACTTGCCCGAGTCATTTTCGTTTACTTTGCATGAATCAAGCATATTTGATATCAGTTCAGCCCGAACTACTGCATTTAACCTTGGAACATCTGAGAGTCCCAGGGAAATCTTGATTGCTAGTGAGGTTACCTCCGAAGAAAGGGAGAAATTAGAAGAAGTACTGGTCAAGTATGCCAGAGTATTTGCTTGGTCCTATGAGGACATGCCTGGGGTAGACAGAAGCATCGCTCAACATGCAATTCCAACTTATCCGAATATGAGACCAGTAAAGCAGAAACTCCGACGGATGAGACCAGAATGGGCTGAGAAAGTTAGAGAAGAAGTCAAGAAACAAATAGACGTGGGGTTCCTAGAAGTAGTAAAGTATCCGGAATGGTTGGCAAATATTGTGCCGGTGCCGAAGAAGGATGGGAAGGTCAGGATGTGTGTGGACTACAGAGACCTTAATAAGGCTTGCCCGAAGGATGACTTCCCTCTGCCGCATATAGATGTACTGGTTGATAGTGCGGCTTTATCTGCTATGTATTCATTTGCAGATGGGTTCTCAGGATATAATCAGGTTCTTATGGCTGAAGAAGATAAACATAAGACTTCCTTTGTCACCGAGTGGGGAACTTACTGTTACAGAGTAATGCCGTTTGGCCTTAAAAATGCGGGAGCCACTTATCAGCGGATGGCCACCACATTTTTCCATGATTTGATGCACAAAGAGATTGAAGTGTATGTGGATGATATGATGGTGAAATCAGAGACAAGGGTCGGGCACGTTGAAGCACTAGAAAAGTTCCTTCAGAGAGTGGATAAGTATAATCTGCGGTTGAATCCCAAGAAATGTGTATTCGGAGTAACATCAGGAAAGCTGCTTGGCCATACAGTTGGAAGAGGAGGAATAGAAGTGGACCCCGAGAAAATCAAGGCAATTACTGAGATGCCATCACCGAAGACAGAGAAAGAAGTCAGAGCCTTCCTAGGGAAAATCCAGTACATCAGCAGGTTCATTGCTAAGTTGACATCGGTATGTGAGCCTATTTTCAAGCTGTTGAGGAAAGATCAACCAGTGAAGTGGAATGGGCAGTGTCAAGCGGCCTTTGATAAAATCAGAGAATATTTGGTGAAGCCTCATGTATTGAGACCTCCGAGGCCGGGCACACCCTTGACATTATATCTGGCCATAGAACCAGAAGCACTGGGGGCGATGGTGGTACAAGCAGATGAGACAGGAGTGGAACATGCAGTTTATTACTTGAGTAAGAAAATGCTCCCGTATGAGGCTCGCTACCAGGAAGTGGAGAAAATCTGTTTAGCAGTAGTGTGGGCTTCCAGAAAACTGCGACACTACTTCCAGTCTTACAAGATCCAGGTGGTGGCAAAGGAGAATCCTCTGAAGTACCTGCATTCAGTGCCTTCATTGGTTGGGAAGTTGGGTAGATGGTTGGTATTGTTGACAGAGTTTGACATTGAATACCTCACCTCCAAGGTCATCAAGGGGCGAGCCGTAGCAGAATTCTTGGCATTGCAACCTGTCGAAGGGGATCAGTACAAGTTTGAATTCCCAGATGAGGAGATCCAAGCAATAGCAATTCAGGGATGGAAGATGTATTTTGATGGAGCAGTGAACTGCAAGGGAGCCGGAATCGGAATTGTGATAGTAACCCCTGAAGGAGAAACCCTACCTATAGCCAAGAGGTTGACATTTGGAGTGACTAACAATATGGCTGAGTACGAAGCATGTGCTTTTGGGTTGACTGCACTGATAGCCTTGAGAGCTGAGAATGTAGAAGTTTATGGAGATTCAATGTTGGTGATCCGACAGATGCAGGGAGAATGGGAGTTGAAAGAAGAACGGTTGAAGCCTTATTTGTTTTATCTCAGGAACCTGGCACAGACCCTCCATAATTGTAAGTTTCAGCACTTGTCGCGAGAAGAGAATCAGATGGCAGATGCATTAGCCACACTTGCAGCAACTTGGGAAAATCCAGAGAAATTGGTAATGAGACCATTTGTATTGACGACGGCAAGCAGACCGGTATATGAGACAGACAGGATATCAGAGGTGGAGGTCGATGACGGGAAGCCTTGGTATCATGACATTCAGAAGTATCTGGAACGGGGGGAATTCCCAGAAGAGGTAAGCAGAAAGGACAGGCTGGCCATTCAAAAGTTAGCTTCCCAGTATGTGATTCTGAAAGGGGAGCTGTACAAGAGACAGGCAAATGGCATTCAGTTGAAGTGCTTGAAGAAAGAAGAGGCTCAGCAGGTGATGGAAGAAATACATGCTGGGGTATGTGGTCCGCACATGAACGGGCTGAATCTGTCACGCAAGATAGTGAGACAGGGTTTTTACTGGTCGACTATGGAGACAGACTGTGCAAGGATGGTGAAGCACTGTCACGATTGTCAAGTACATGGTAATTTGAATCATTTGCCTCACACAGAGTTGCATGGGCTATCAGAGCCATGGCCTTTCTCAGCTTGGGGAATTGACATGATTGGGGAAATTCGGCCAAATGCATCGAATGGGCATCGATTTATAGTAGTAGCAGTTGACTATTTCTCGAAATGGGTGGAAGCAGAATCATTCCGTAATGTGACGGCCAAACAGATGGCAAAATTCATAGCTCGGAATCTCATCTGTCGGTATGGTATGCCGCACCACGTGGTTACAGATAACGGAGTTCAGTTTCAGAAAGAGACCAAGGCGATGCTGCAAAAATATGGGATAGGCCATCACAAGTCCTCACCATATAGGCCGCAGGCTAATGGAGCAGTTGAGGCAGCCAACAAGACCATCAAGACAATATTGGCCAAAATGACAGAGAACTGCAGGGATTGGGCAGACAAACTACCGTATGCTTTATGGGGATACAGGACTTCTGTGAGAACTGCAACAGGGGCCACGCCTTATTCATTGGTTTATGGGATGGAGGCAGTATTGCCAGTGGAAGTTGAGATTCAGTCCATGCGGGTACTAGCAGAAACAGAATTTCCTGAATCAGAATGGGCCGCACAGAGGTTTCAACAGTTGGCACTGCTGGATGAAAAGAGGATGAAGTCCCTGCATCACATGCAGATATATCAGAAGAGGTTGGCCCGGGCATTCAATAAGAAGGTGCGTCATACCAAGATCAAGAAAGGTGACTTGGTGCTTAAGCAGTCGAGGCCGTCGACAACAGATCCGAGAGGAAAGTTCAGACCAAACTGGGAAGGACCATACATAGTACAGAAGGTAATGGGGAACGGAGCAGTAAGGTTGTCAGACTTGGAAGGGAACGAGTTCACCGAGCCGATCAATGTGGACAGGTTGAAGCTGTATTTTGCCTGAGCAACCGGCAGAAGACCTAACCCAACGGGATAGGAAGTTCATTCATACACGTAACAAATTTGCATCTTGTCTCCTGTGCTTTGTCTTTTGTTTCAGATTCACAGGTTTAGAAGAAGGAAGAAGAAAGCAACAAGAGTAAGCCAATCAGGAATCTTGAAAGCACTGTATTGGGTTCGGGTAGTAATCCTTGGGTCGAGGCCTGCATTGATATTAGAATAGAGAAGGAACCTGAGGGTTTAGGCCCATTTGAGTTTCGGGTATGAATCCTGGGGGCGAGGCCCACATTGTCAGCGGCAGAAAGGAAGAATTCTTTGAAAAAAGTCTGTAAAAAAAAAATAATAAATAAATAAATAAAAAAATTGAGTGAGAGAGAAGTATTTGGTAATTAGATATATGCCCGGTGATGACATTGAGTGCTGTAAGGAGAAGCCCTAGAAGCAATAAGTGCGAGAAGTGTTATCCGCTGGTATTCTGAATAGATGGATCTCAATTAGACTCTTGGACACTCGAAGACGGGATCTCAACGGTGGAAGCCTGAGTGGTTAATGAGATGACTAGTTGAAGAGATGATGGATCAGTGAATGACCGTTTGCCTGGGTGTCCGCACTTGTTTACTGATGCTATGATATATGATATGGTTGAAAAAAAAAAGTCTCTGAAATAAAAAGAAAAGAAAATAATAGACCGCCTATAACCGATAAGCGTGAAGCTACCCATGGGCGAGTATTAGGACCACCATGAGGAGAAATGCTACCTTAAAGGGTAGGCGTGTCAAGAAAAGAAAAGAGAAAAAAAAAAAGAAAAAGAAAGAAAAAAAAGAAAGAGAAAAAGAATGAAGAGAAAAAAAAAAAAAAAGCAAAGTTCGAAAGACCATATCATGTTGAGTATGCTGAAGTAATCACAGAATGTGATTAAGACTTCTAGGTTGGTTAGACCCATTGGTCCGATTCTCCGATACGAAATCATCGAGTTGACCCACTTAAGGAACAAGCTGTGAAAGAGCCTTGGCACACACAGACTAGGAGTCTAGTTCAGATCACCTATTCAGATTATCGAAGTTGAGCATATCAAGTACTTTGAAGATTCTCTGGCTTCAACATGCAGCACCCGTTGAGGACAAAAATATATCTAGCTATCAAAGATCATCTCGTGAGAGAAAATGAGAACATGACATTAGCATCAGTACCAGCATTGCCGGGTATGGCATTCTGAGGGCGAGGCCCACATTTGTTCAATATCAGTTCTGCCGGGTATGGCATTCTGAGGGCGAGGCCCACATTGGTTTAGAAATCAGGTCAGCTTTGCAAGGTACGGCACTCCGGGTATGGAGACATTAGATCAGTTCAGCCAGGAACAGCACTCCGGGTATGGAGACATTAGATCAGTTCAGCCAGGAACGGCACTCTAGGTATGAAGACATTAGATCAATTCAGCCAGGACGGCACTCCATGTATGGAGATATTAGATCAGTTCAGCCAGGAACGGCACTCCAGGTATGGAGATATCAAATCAGTTCTGCCAGGTACGGCACTCCGGGTATGAAGACATCAGATCAGTTCTGCTAGGTACGGCACTCCGGGTATGAAGACATCAGATTAAGTTTTGCCAGGTACGGCACTCCGGGTATGGAGATATCAGATCAGTTCAGCCAGGTACGGCACTCCAGGTATGGAGATATTAGATCAGTTTTGCCAGGTACGGCACAATCAGATCAACTTTGTGGCACTCTAGGTACGGAGGCGTCACAGCGACACCCTAGGTACGGGGTTAGCATCCAGACATTGGTGGCACTCTAGGTATGGAGACGCAACCGCGACGCCCTAGGTACGGGGCCTAGCACTATCAACTCAACACAACAGGCAGACCATGTGGCAGCTGGCGAGCCAGGTAAGTAAAAACGCATTGCACATACTTTGATAGGATTGTCATTGGCACACACTGAACGAATCCCATCAAAGTGGGGGCGACTGTAGGCATTGCATTTTTGCATACCAAACCCGATGAGGAGTCTCGTAAAGAGGCACTACCTTTAAGTCATGGAAGTAGCGGAAAACGGTTGTCGGAAGGGAGAAGTCAAAAGTTGACACATCATTGGTTTTATTTCGTTAAGTTCGCTCGGAGTTCGCTTGTTAAATCTTTGTTTCGAGGCAAATCTTTGGCCCGATCAATCACCCTCACTCGACCCGAAAGGAGTTCAATGTCAATAGCTGGCACATCATCAGGCAAAACCTCACATGCAATAAGTTTCTGGCCATACAAAGTCACCATGAGATAGTCACATCATCATCCTACACCAAGGCAAACCGATTGTAGGATGCGACCAACTTAAACAGCATCCCATCAAATGTAGGATGTAATTCATAATGAGAACACTCACATTGTCATGCATAACTTGAACTCGTAAGTCACTCTACCTTTCATGGAAATCTACTCGGTGTTCTGCCCAAGTTGACATCATTTTTTTTCGATCAGGCGATTGTCTATTAACATGCCCAGAATCCACATATCTAGAAGCCCATTTATAACCCATTCTAAGCCCATAAAACACCTAAACTCACTCTCTCCAAAACAATTTCCCTTTTCATTCTTTTCAAACCTCACCGAAAGCTCATTTGTCCCCCCTCAATCTCTCCATTTTGTCCCCTTGGATCACGCCTAAAGGAAACCCTAAGCCTCCTCTTTTCAAGCTCTAGCTACTCTCGCCACCAACAACAAAACCCACTCACATCAAATAATAAACAAAACAACAACCCCACACTCCATTATTTTCCCTCCATCACGCCATTTCCTCTCCCAAATTTCTTCCTCAAATCCCTCCTTCATTTCCTCCTCCATGATTGCCCTCCATCATGCCTCAACCCCACCACACCATCATCACCCTTTGCAAGCCACATTCACGCCCAAAGCCTCCCAAAATACCAAAGCCACCTAATTCAAACAATTAATAACTCACACCAACCCCTCCACCAACAACAAAGCATTTGAGTACCTCTCCACTAACAACAACCCCCATAAATTCAAGCAAAGTGTAAGCCACTGACACCCTCCACCCTTGCCTATAAAAAGAGGCCTAAAATCAACCAAAGATCCCCTAGCATCTTCATAGCATATACTTAGCACATATATCGAGCATAAACACCTCCTCTCAAGCCCCTCACTCACGGCAAAACTGCCTCCAACCAGCCTCATCATTCACGCACGCCTCTTAGCCCCTCATCCAGCCCATTATTCTGCCTTCATCACTCACGCCAAAACTGCCTCCAACCAGCCCCCTCATTCACGCCTATTAGCCCCTCATACAACCCCTTATATTCACGCCTATTAGCTTCACAAAACAGCACCATTTTCACACCTACGTCAGCTCCACTACAGCCCCTTAACCAACTGACCTGCTCGACAAAACCACCCAAACTCACACAAAAACAAACAAAACCAGCCCCTCCACTAGACGCCGAACTGCACACATACAACCTTAACAAGTAGCCCATTCCACTGCTCAGCCATGCAGCTCACGTAACTAAACCCTAAACTCACGTCCCTTATCCCTTCCATCTCTCTCGATTTGATCAGCAAGCGCATTAACAAACCCTCTTCACGTGAACCGTCAAGAACCTACGTTCACAGCTCTTGCCCCTCTCATCAGCTCCCGCCTCTTTCTTCTCTCATCACTCCTGTAAAAGAATAAACCCTAGCACCCAACGAAGCAGCCCTCTCTTTTCTCTCCCTTATTCACTCAGCACAACCCACTCATGCACACGTAAAGGACCTTAACATGCACACTTGAAATCCCTTGGCTTCATGATCCTAACTCACACGTTCAACAAACACAAACACACCTCTCACACTGCCCTTCACGCCAATAAGAACCCTTCAGCTACTTCACTGCCTCATAACACTCACGCCTGGACCCTTGTTTCAGCCCCTTTGCATTACGCCAAAACAACAAGCCTTCACGCAATCAGCTCTTGCGCTCAGCCAGTCCCTCATTCACGCCAATAGCCCCTTGAAACCAGAGAAACACTTCCCTAAACACGTAGCAAACAACCAAAGAAGTACCCCTAAACACGCAGCAAATACCCAGAGAGATAACCCCTGAACAGCGGCCCTATAACATCAAAAATAGCCTTCAGACAGCAGCCCTTTAGCACCGAGAATAGCCCCAAACAGCGGCCCAAAAATGATTGAAAACAGCGAGCAAATCAGCGAAACAGCGAGGGAAAAGGTGAACCAGCGAACCAGAAAAGTTACGGAGTGTTAGACCTTCCGACGGCCGTGAAACGCACTTCCAAAAGACGACACAAAAGGTTAGACCTGAGGGCACGTATTATTTATTTTCCTCGCATGAATTAGTGATTTAGGAAGCATGTTATTTATGTTATTTAGCATGAGTGAATAATTTAGCATGTTATCTATGGTATTTTGCATGAATTAGTTTAGCATGTTATCTATGGTACTTTGCATGAATTAGTTTAGCATGTTATCTATGAGTATGTAATTTACTTTATTTCGCACGAATATTGTAAAATAATATATGACGTGATTCCGGATGAATGGAATATGTGTTCTTTCTTGTGGTATATCGGATGGAAACCCGGACATAAATTCCATAGCCGAATCCGAATGGACGGTATTATGGTTTGCACTCGGGATACAATGCCTCGTACCACTTGAAGGATACATGTATTTTATTCATCCAAACTTGTATTCGAGCATGATTAGGCCATTAGGAAATTGTTTTATTTTTAGCAATACTTAGTTACTTACCTTTCGTATTAGGAATTTAAGTTATGTTATGTTTAGATCATTAGTTATTTAACATGTTTGATGTGTGATATCATGTGTTTGCTGTTATGAAAGTTTACTTTTGAAGCATGCAAACCTAGATTTAGACTTTATAAGAATTTGACCAACATGTATGTTGAGTAGACTTGGTTAATATTGCACAAATCCATTCATTACACAACGTAAGGGACCATTCCGAACCCAATGGTTTAGGTCTTCCCTTGCGAGGGGTGAGTGCGGCCTTAAATCATTTTTCCCCGTTCACACCGGGTGGCGACTCCATTATTCTCCGGTTTAGTCCCCCGTGGGCTACTCCGTACTCCCAACTAGGCCCTGAGTCTAGAACAGCATGCGTTGCCCAGTTTCTGTGTCATACACCCTCCCTTAAGCAATTTAGGCAATAGCCAAGACTTCAAAATGAAGATGGAATTCGAAATTTGGTGATTAGCTTCTCATTAAGATGAAATGAGTTTAAATAGTACAATGAAAGAAACCCTAATGGGTGCAAAATGACCAAAACACCATAAGTTGCTAACAAAGGGCCATGCCCTTAATAGACATTTAATAACAAACCAAAGTCAAAAGAAACAAAGACTTAATCAATAACAAACAAAGACTTAATAAATAACTTTGCCAAAAAAGTCTAAAGTAAAAACACAAAATCATAAAAGTCAACAAATGTGGAAAACTTTTCCAAATTTGTCTAAAGTTATTTTCTTGCACCAAAAGTCCTCCAAATTCGTGGTTCCATGTATAAAGGCATAATGATGTGTCATAAAGTCCAATAAGTCTTGTCTTGGCCGAATATTTAGTGTCAGGCTTGAATCGGCTTGATCCGTTAAAAATATACTCGGCTTCAAGATTACTGGTGCGTTACTCTAGTATGACTTGGGTCAAGTGAAATATCTTTGGACCCACTCCATTGAAGCCCTCATGTGACGCCAATATACCCCGGAGTTGTCTGTCACACTCGACCATGGCATTTTGCACTAGCCCCGCCATTGCGTCTCTGATCTTCTTAGCTCTTTGGCGTGTAATTGGACCTGTTGGCAATTGCAAAGGATCTAATGTTCCTTGAGTTGTTGGATTCATGTCATTTGTTCCTTGAGTTGCTGGATTCATGTCATTCCCTCCCTCTTAAAAAGGATTCGACCTCGAATCTGTACCTACATCAAAAAGAGTTAAGTCAGAAACATTAAATGTCGCAGATACATTATGCTCACCTTGTAAATCCAGCTTGCATGCATTGTCATTAATCCGTTCCAAGACTTGAAATGGACCATCCCCTCTCGGTTGTAGCTTGGATTTACGCTGTTCAGGAAATCTTTCCTTTCGCATGTGTACCCAAACCCAATCTCCAGGTTGAAATACCACACGTTTTCTTCCCTTATTGGCATGAGAAGCATATTGTTCATTCTTTCGTTGTATGTGCTCTATTGCTTTCTCATGTATGTGTTTCACCAAATCGGCTTTCTTTTTTCCATCTAACCCTGCATGTCATCAACAGGCAATGGTAACAAATCTAATGGAGTTAGTGGTTGAAAACCATAAACAATTTCAAATGGTGAATAAGATGTGGAAGAATGAATGCTACGATTATATGCAAATTCAACAAAAGGCAAACAATCCTCCCAAGTTTTCAAGTTCTTAGAGACAATAGTACGCAATAACTGAGTCAAAGTCCTATTAACCACTTCAGTCTGTCCATCAGTTTTGGATGACAAGTAGTAGAATACAAAAGTTTTGTTCCTAACTTACCCCATAAAACTTTCCAAAAGTGACTAAGGAATTAACATCACGATCTGAAACTATACTCCGTGGAATTCCATGGAGTCGTACCACTTCTCTAAAGAATAAGTCAGCAATGTTAGTGGCATCATCAGTTTTATGACATGCTATAAAGTGTGCCATCTTACTGAACCTATCAACCACTACAAAGATGGAATTTCTACCATGCCTAGTCCTAGGTAAACCCAATATAAAGTCCATTGATACATCTACCCACGGCTCACTAGGTACAGGCAACGGTGTATACAACCCATGAGGCATAATCTTAGATTTAGCCTTTTTACAAATCAAGCATTTATCACACAAACGCTCAATATCTCTCCGCATTTTAGGCCAATAAAAATGTTCACTCAATACCCCTAAGGTCTTAGAAATGTCAAAGTTCCCCATTAAACCTCCCCCATATGCTCTCTAACTAACAACTCACGCATACTATAAACAGGAATGCATAATCTATTCTCCCTAAACAGAAACCCGTCATGTTGATAGAATTTATTAAAGGTAGACTTTTCACATGCAGCATAGATGGTACTAAAGTCAGTATCATTTACATAAAGTTCTTTAATAAATTCAAACCCAAGCATTCTTGCACTCAATGAAGTAAGTAAAGCATACCTTCGCGATAGTGCATCAGCGAAAATGTTTTCCTTACTTTGTTTGTAGCGAATTACGTATGGAAATGTCTCAATGAACTCCAACCACTTTGCGTGTCGTTTGTTCAACTTACATTGGCCCTTCAAGTGCTTCAATGATTCATGATCAGTATGGATCACAAATTCTCAAGGCCACAGATAATGTTGCCAAGTCTCAAGGGCTCTCACTAGCGCATACAACTCCTTGTCATATGTGGGGTACCTCAAAACTTCTCAATTCAGCTTCTCACTAAAGTAAGCTATTGGTCGCTTTTCTTGCATAAGAACAGCTCCAATGCCTATTCCGGATGCATCACACTCAATCTCAAATGTCTTTTCAAAATTGGGTAGCACCAAAACTGGTGCACTACATAACTTCATTTTAAGATCCTGGAATGAACGCTCCTGCTCTTCTCCCCGTTTGAAACCAACAATTTTCTTCACTACTTCAGTCAGTGGTGCAGCAATACTACTGAAGTCTTTAACAAATCTGCGATAGAAGCTTGCTAATCCATGGAAGCTTTTAACTTCTGTCACTGTCGTTGGTGTAGGCCAATCCTGAATCGCCTTCACCTTCTCTACATCAACTTCGATGCAATCTGCACTTACAAAAAAACCAAGGAAAATAATCCTATCCATACAAAAAGTACACTTACCAAAGTTAGCATACAGTTTTTCCTGTCTCAACACTTCAAGAACATGCTTTAAATGTGTAACATGCTCATCTAATGTTTTACTGTAAACTAAGATGTCATCAAAATAAACTACAACAAACTTACCTATAAAATCACGCATAACATGATTCGTCAATCTCATAAATGTGCTAGGTGCGTTTGTAAGACCAAATGGCATAACTAACCATTCATACAAGCTATATTTGGTCTTAAATGCAGTTTTCCACTCATCTCCCTCTCTCATGCGAATTTGATGGTATCCACTCTTTAAATCAATCTTACTAAAAACTTTGGAACCATGCAATTCATCCAACATGTCATCTAGCCTAGGAATAGGGTGACGATACTTTACCGTTATATTATGATCGCTCGACAATCAACGCACATACGCCATAACCCATCTTTCTTAGGAACTAGAAGAACTGGTACCCCGCACAGGGACTCATACTTTCTCTAACATACCCTTTTTCCATCAACTCCCTCACTTGCTTCTGAAGTTCCTTTCTCTCTCCTCCGGATTGCTTCGGTAGGCTGGTCTGTTGGGAATGACTGCGCTAGGTAAGAAATCTATCTGGTGCTCAATACCTTTAATTGGTGGAAGCCCACTAGGAATGTCCTCTATCATCACATCACTGAATTCCTGCAAAAGAGATGAAATGGACACAGGAAGCAAATGGTCGGTGTTAGCAATACAAATACAGTGTTCCTTGTAGACCAACAAAAGCATAAGCTTGCTAGCCTTAAAAGTTTTCCTTTCTTCACCTCACCCATGTAAAAGCTCTTTTCACTCGCCCTTTTGTTTCCCCCTTAAGTTTACTCACACTCCCCTTGGAAACACTCACGGCCTTTGCCTTATTTTCCTTACTAGGTTCGGTCACACTCCCCTCACGTGTTTTCCCCAAGGCTGTGTTTGCACTCTCAATCTCTCTCAAGTTGCAACTTGACTTGATCATCATGGACTTGCTTTGGTGTGAGTGGGTACAAGGTAATGGGTTTTCCCTTATATTGAAAGGAATACTTATTCTTGAACCCATCGTGAATAACTTTCCTATCAAACTGCCACGACCTGCCCAAAAGAATATGTCCTGCATGCATCGGTATCACATCACATAGGACATCATCTGTGTATGGCCAAATGGTAAGGCTCAATAACACCTACTTTGTCACTTTTATCTCGCCACAATCATTTAACCACTGCAACTTATAAGGCTTGGGATGCTTCAAGCAATCTAATCTCAACCTCTCAACTAAAGCCGTACTTGCGACATTAGCACAACTGCCCCCGTCAATGATCATACTACAACCCTTTACCATTCACACGGCATCTGGTATGAAATATGTTTTCTCCCTCTGTTGATCACTCTCATCCTCAACAATTTGTGCACTCAAAACACGCTTGACAACTAAGGATAAGTTATCCAGCGGGTATGCGGCTCCCTCTTTGTCACTAGTATCCTCAATCTCAGGCTCATCATCATCAACCTCAACCTCACTGTCAGTAGAATGTACTTCACCACTCTTCTTATCAATCACTAAGGTGCGTCTGTTGGGGCACTGTGAAGAATAGTGTCCCATGCCCAAACACTTGAAACATTTGATGTCATTTGTCTTTGGTGTTGTACCTTTAGGTTTCATTCTAGCCTTGCTTGGTTCTGCAACTTCTTTACCCTTGGCACCAGGTTCATCCCTTGGCTTGTTAAAGCCCCATCTCGTCGATCATTAGGAACCCATTTCCCCTTCCATGTAGAAGTAGTCTGAGTACCAAATCTAGATGTAGACTTCTTCTTGAGTTGCCTTTCTACCTTGACAGCCATGTGAAGCATTCTCCTCCAATCAACATAATGATGCAACTCCACCATGTTGGCAATCTCTCTGTTCAAGCCCCCTAAAAATCGTGCCATAGTAGCCTCTGCATCCTCCACTACATTCGCCCTGATCATAGCAACCTCCATCTCAGTATAATAATCCTCTACACTCTTGGTCCCCTGATACAAATGTTGTTGTTTCTGATACAACTCTCGGTAGTAATGGCTGGGTATAAATTGTTTCCTCATGAGACCTCAAAGTTCTTCCCATGTCTGAATTGGCCTCTCATAATTCCTCATTCGGTTGGTGACAATCTTATCCCACCAAATCATAGCATAATCTGTGAATTCCATGACTGCTAGATTGATCTTCTTCTCATCTGAGTAATGATGACAATTGAAAATCAATTCTATTTTCTTCTCCCACTCTAAATATGCTTCTGGATCATTCTTGCCTCGGAAGTTTGGTATTTTGATCTTGATGCTGCTCAAATCACCATCAACATCACCATGTCTACCGTAACCCCTCCTGTCATAATCCTCACGCCTGTCATCAAATGCACCTCTACCATCAAACCGCATATCCCTCCTATCATTCCTCCTATCAAACCTCCTATCAGGTCCTGGCTGAAATCTCTCCTCCACATCATTAAGATCATCAGAATCATCAAACTCATTTTCAGCTTCTTCTTCATCTGGTGGTACCCGTCATGGTGCCACATTCTGAGGTGGTGGTATATGTCGAGGTGGTGGTCTGGGAACACTACCTGTTCGATTACTCTATACTTCCCTGGACAACTTATCAAAAGCAGCATTCATGTTTTCCATCATAAAAATTTCTCTAAGGCAAAAATGCTCTCGCTTTCTTGGGCGATTTCCTTCGTCCCTTCTCTTGTGAGTTAAATCTGGTTTCTGGATCTGGTTTTACTCTCATTTCTTTTCATTTTTCTCCTTTCCCTTGTTTTGCTTTTGCCATTTACTGCTCTCTTTTCGTCATAATCCATCTCTCGTCACTGTCACCTCCATTTCGTTCTCTTCTATGCCTGCCTCTCGCTTGCCAGTTTTAGGGCCGCACCAGCCTGCTGTAGGTTGTAAAACTGTTAGATATGTCGCTCGTTTGCCCATCTTTGCCCCTTCGCCCGATGCCTCCTCTCCGTCGTTGGGCCCTGGTTTCACTCTCTCCGGTTCATCGCTGGGTCAAGTGAGCTCCCTTGGTTTGTCCACCGGTTCGTCGGTCTCGGTTCTTCCTAGCATTCCAGTGCAAGGGTGTTGGACCGGCCTGTCTCCATGTTCCAGGTCTGGGTTCTGCGGTCTCTCCGGTGGGTCATTCTTTGTTTGGTTCCTCTACTGGGTCTACTTTAGGTGTGGTTTCGGGTGCTTTGTTAGACCGATCTTCTGTTCTTGATCGGTCTAACCCGGGTGTGGTGGATGGTGTTGTTGATGTTATGGGTAAGACAGAAACTAAGGTTTGTGGGAATTTATGGACTGTGTTGCTGATTGTGAAGGGTGATGTACAGTCTGTTTCTTCTCTTTTCTGTGAAGTTTCGGCCGGTGTTCAAGGGGTGGTTGGTAGCCCTGTCGGTGAGGAGTTGGAGTCCTCAGCAGAGGCTCCTGTTCGTATACTGTGTGCTCACAACATGTCCCTCGTCAAGTTTAGAATATAACCGTTCCATTGCTGCTCTATTAACCATGACTTGTTCGTGGTTCATGAACGATTCACGGAGTTGTGTCATCATGCATCTCAAAATATTGCTTCTTCAGTTCAGAAGATAAAGAACTGAGAATGAATGATTTAACCCTTAAATCATCATCTTTCCAGTTCTGGAAAGTCGTAATCTCTTCATACGATGCATCTTCAGATATAGCAAGGGGTAATGAACCTTCCAAAATATATCCCAGCTTCTCGGATCCGAGGACAATCCTCAAATCCATATCCCAGACTATAAAGTTCTCAGCGCCCTTAAGCTTATTCGTATCAAGCATACGAGCAAATGGGTTGTTCAAAGGTGCCGCCATCGCATATCTATCAAATAGATAGCGAATAAACACTTAGCAGACAAAATAGTTTCATATAATATCAAAAGCATTAAATAGATCATGGATTTTTAATCTAAAATGTCTCTCTCACTATTTCATACAAAGTTGTAATCCCCAAACATAATACATAGAAATCAATAATCAAATTAAATACAATAGTGAAAAGTGGACCCATGAATATATTTCAACTCACAGCTTTGGTACTTTCTCGCATACATTTATTAGGTAGACAACTCATTGTCAATCACTCGCCAGTGACTCTTGGGTTCCGGTCCTGATCGTTTCTCGTTGTGACAGCTTTGACACATTCACAAAGAGGCTTATCAAGGTTAAACTTGTCAATGATAAATTCAAGATACTTGCGTAACCCTGACAGCTTTGGCACGTTCAGGATTCTGCTTTCGCTTATATTACCAAATATCAATATATCCGGTATAGATAAATTCCTATCGGCTATTTAATCAAATTAAATAAATACATGCATGCATAAAGTAAAAATTAGATTCAACATTAATTTAAAGTCATAATCATACAAAGTGTTCAGAATCGGACTCGCCCTGGTACCATTTTGTTGGGGTTTTAGGGGGCAAATTCGGGTAAACGCAGCAGAACGTAGAAAATCAAAATTTTCCGATTTCAATATTTTTCTTAGGCAATTAAAATAAACTTATATATTTTAATTACTCAATACTTAAAAACTGAAATTTTTACCCAAAATCAAATTTAACAAAATTACCGTGAGACCCCAAACTTTTACATTATGATCATTTTAATCATAATTTATCAATACAAATTTAAGTGATTTCAAATCACTCCCAAAATGATTGACACATGTCCAATACATCAAAATACAAGTTGTATTCCCCATTTGTTTTGAAATTACAGAGATGCCCAGATTTTTCTGGTTTTGCAATTTGGTCCAAATTAATTCAAAACAACATTAGATGATATCCAATCAATACCATATTTAATATACATCATATATACATCATTACACAACAAATATATGAAAAAGGCCCAAATTTGGATTAGGTTAAGAACACTAATTTCTTAAATTAGTCTAATTAATAAATTAACCAAAATTAACACAAATCAATACTTTAATCTAATCTCTACAACACCAAACAAGTCTCACCACTTTTAAACAACTCAAGAATAATTCTAGGCCATCAATGAGTGGCCTAACAACTTTAGAATGGCAACAATATCATCAAATGATCAAAAGAAAGCTTAATAGCGATCTTCTAAAGACGCAACAAATGCCTCACGCTCTCAACTTTTCTTTCCCTCTCGGTGATTCCCGTCTTTGTTCACCATGAGACTTAATCTCTTTTGGTCTTCTACCAAATCGATTACACACTTGTTTTTTTAGTTTCGCACTCCTCTTTTCCTTATTCTCAGTCCTGCTGTGACCTCTCCTTACCCGTGCTCTCGTTCCCTCCTCCCTCATTTCCGTTCTGTTTAGCCGATGCCAGTATCCAGTTTGATGACTTTGGGACCCCGTCGTTCTGTGGGGGGTCGGTTGGCCGTCAGAACTATTGACCGTATGGCTCCATCTGTTCCTTCATCCGTTGAAGCTTCTCGTTCAGTGCTCTCTGATTCTTCGTCAGATCCGGTGAGCTCTCTTGATCCTTGTTCTTCGGTTGGTGCCTTAGTGTGCGCTCAGACGTCTGTTCCTTCAGTCGAGTCTGGTCCTGGGTTGGGCCTTACTTCTTGTGGTGTTTCTGTGACTGCCGGTACTGCTCAGCCTGTGGTTCCTACATTTTGTCCCATGTTTCTTCGTCCGGGCTGTCTTCATCGGCGTCGGTGTCCTTGACTCCATCTTCTCAGCCTTGTGTTTCTCGACATCTGATTTCTTCGGGAACTGATGATCTTGTTCTCGGTAAGTCGTCATGTGTGATTTCTTCTCCTAGTTCTGTTGACTGTCTTGTTGGGGTTGGTTCTTCTGTGTTGGCTGGTGGTGCTGCAGTGAGTGTGGTAGATTCTTTTTTTTTTTGGAAAATGGTTCACAACCGGTAGTGGTTTATGGCCATGGAGTTGTTGGGAAACCTGTTTTTGAGGAGTTGAAGTCCTCGGCAGTGGCAGTTTCGTTTGATGTAGGGACTGTTAATGGTGTTGTTTTGGGGCAGAATGTTGTCCAGTTGACAGACGTTAGTGAGATTGGTGATGTTATTGTGAATGGTTCACAACCGGTTGTGGTTTCTGGCCGTGGTGTTGCTGGGATACCTGTTGGTGAGGAGTTGATGTCCTCGGCACTGGCAGTGTTTGATGCAGGGACTGTTAATGGTGTTGCTTTGGGGCAGAATGCTGTCCAGTTGACAGGGGTTAGTGAGATTGGTGATGTTATTGTGAATGGTTCATTTGATGCAGGGACTGTTAATGGTGTTGCTTTGGGGAAGAATGATGTCCAGTTGACAGGGGTTAGTGAGATTGGTGATGTTATTGTGAATGGTTCACAACCGGATGTAGTTTATGGCCGTGGTGTTGCTGGGATACCTGTTGGTGAGGAGTTGATGTCCTCGACAGTGGCAGTGCTGGATGTAGGGACTGTTAATGGTGTTGCTTTGGGGCGGAATGTTGTCCAATTGACAGGCGTAAGTGAGTTTGGTGATGCTTTGAGTGTGAGTCAGGTTGCTGTGTCTGTTGCCACTGAGTCTCCTGCAGTAGCATTGGGGGTAATTCTGATTGTCCTAAAAGTTGATCCTTTTGATTCGTCAAGTTTTTCAACTGCACTACATTATTTCCAACCAAATGTTATTGATGGTAAGGTTATAGTGTGCCCCCTGCTGAAGTTATTGAAGAAGGTAGTGTGTATTGGCGGAGTACATTAGTTGGTTACTTTGTGGGTAAAAGACTCCTTTTTCAAACTGTTAACTATATTGCGCACAAGTTATGGGGGAGGCTTGGTTTACTAGAGGTTCTAACCTCCGATAATGGTTTCTTTTTGTTTAGATTTAATAGCCTTCAAGAGGTTAGTGTGGTGTTGGACGGAGCCCCTTGGCATATGGCTAATAGACCGTTGGTTCTCAAACTTTGGCATCCTGGCTTATCTTTGACTAAGGAGGACCTGTTCAAGGTTCCGGTCTGGATCAGACTCTTTGATCTGCCTTTTGCTTCATGGACGACGAAAGGGATTAGTTGTGTGGCTAGTGCAGTTGGGAGACCTCTCAATGCTGACGATATTACCCTTTCCAGGAAACGGCTCAGTTTCGCTCGTGTTTATGTTGAGATTGACGCTCAGAACCCTCTTGTCGAGGAGATTGTTTTCCAATATCCCAATGGTACTAGATGAGTGTTCCCTTGCTTCTTCACATCTTGTCGAGGATCTTCCTAAGTCTGTTTTAGCTGAGTGCCCTCCTTCTGGAGCTTATGATTCGCCCACTCCCATTGTTAACAGTTTGGCTAATAAGGCCATTAACTCTCTGGAGATCAAGAAATTGGCTTATGGTAACAAATCTAGAAAGGGTTCTGGTGGTAAGAGGAGTCAGAAATGGCAGTCCCCTAGGGGGGGTCGTCGGCGCTGATTTGTTTGGTTTGGCTCTAATCTTCTATGTTTTAATGATTTTTGGTTGTTGGAACATTCGGGGTCTCAATGACCCATTAAAACATGCTGAAGTTAGGAGGTTTCTTTGTGATGAGAAGCTCTCGTTGTGTGGTTTAGTTGAAACCAAGGTTAAGGAGGTTAATTTTGTGAATGTCTCTCGTGCGATTAATCCTTCATGGAAGTTTTTTTGCCACTCTGATATTAGCCTGTTTGGTCGTATCTGGGTTTGTTGGAACCCTAGTGACATTGATGTTAGCATTATTCACTCTTCAGCTCAAGTTATTCATTGTAGTGTGTCTCATATTTATGGGATGTGGAATTGTGTAGTTTCGGTGGTTTATGGTGAGTGTGACTACGAGAAGCGTCGGGAGCTTTGGGCTGACCTGATTTCTAGTGGTAGTGTTTTTGATGATTCTCCGTGGCTTGTTTTGGGAGACTTCAATGCCACCTGCTCTCCAATTGAGCATTGGGGTGGGTCTGTGGCTTGGCCGGCTTGGAAAGACGATTTGGATAGCTGTTTGGGTCAGACTGGGTTGGATGATCTTCAGTTCTCTGGTTGTCAGTTTACTTGGTTTAATAAGCAGATTCAGTCTCCTATTTGGCGTAAGTTGGATCGTGTTCTTGTTAATTCTTCTTGGGAGTGTCTCTTCCCGGGCTCTTCTACCCACTTTCTTCCCCCTCAGATTTCTGATCATTCTCCTATGGTAGTTAAGCTTGCAGAGCTCCCTAAGAGGAAAATTCCCTTCAAATTCTTTGATTTTTGGGTTGATCATCCTGATTTTCTCTCTGTTGTGGCTAGGGCGTGGGATATTAATGTTCATGGTACTCCGATGTTCTGTTTATGTTGTAAGCTGAAGAGTATTAAGTTGGCCTTGAAGAAGTTTAATGTTGAGCATTTCTCTAAGATTCCGTGTCGAGTTTTGGAGATTAGGAAGGAGTTGGATAGAGTGCAGTGTGCTTTACAGGAGTACCCTAGTGACCCTGCTCTGTTAGCTTAAGAAGCTAGTATTTCGTTACGGTATGGAGACATGAGTCGTGATGAAGAAGGCTTCAATAGACAGAAATCTCGTGTTCAGTGGCTTAACCTTGGGGATCAGAATACTAAATTCTTCTTTACTGCTATGAAGAGTTTTCACGATCGTAGCAAGATTACTTCTATCACTAAGGAGGATGGGACTCGTGTGGAGGAAGATGTTTTGGTTAGAGATGAGATTGTTTCTTTTTTTAGACCCTTTTGGGTCCCCAGCAAGGTCAGCAGGATTTTGATAGGGTGGCCCTTCAATCTGCTATTACTAGACATGTGACTGCTGAGCAGAGTGAGACTCTTACCCGGGAGGTTTCAGATGAGTAGATTAAGGCTGTCTTGTTCGCGTTGAAGGACAATAAAGCTCCAAGCCCAGATGGGTTTAATTCGGGTTTCTTTAAGAAGTCTTGGAACATTGTAGGGAATGATGTCCTTTGTGCTATTCACTCTTTCTTTTCCTCTGGGCGTCTCTTGAGGCAGGTTAATGCTACTTCTATTGCTCTGATTCCTAAGATTCCCAACCCTTCCCAGGTTAAGGATTATAGGCCTATTTCTTGTTGCAATACTATTTACAAGTGCATTTTAAGCTTATTACGGATAAGATCAAGGTTATCCTTCCTTCTGTGATAAGTTATAATCAATCTGCTTTTGTTGCGGGTAGGCGTATCAGCGACAATATTCTTTTGTGTCAGGAATTGGTTCGGAATTATCACGGACTGGTGGTTCCCCGAGATGTGTGCTCTTAAGATTGACTTGATGAAAGCTTATGACTCTGTTCGTTGGGATTTCTTAGTTGAGGTTTTGCGAACTGTTGGTATGCCAGAGAGGATGGTGGGTTGGATTCAGAAGTGTATGACTTCTACTAGGTTTTCTGTGTTCTATTAATGGAGAGTTGCATGGTTTTTTCTCTGGGGGTCGTGGGTTGCGACAAGGTGATCATATGTCTCCTTATCTCTTTGTTTTGGCTATGGAAGTTATGACATGAGTCCAACCACACCAGAGACATTACAGCATGCAGCTAACAACTTGGAAGAACCCATGCAGTTTCCAACAGGTCCAATCACTCGCCAAAGAGCAAAGAAGATCAGAGAGGCCTTTGCGGGACTAGCTCAGAGTTATGTGACCAGTTGCAGCAACCGAGTCAAGTGCACACCAGAGACATATATGGGCATAACCAGAGAGGTCCCCAAGCTATTTCATTTGACCCAGATCAGCTCAGACTGAAGCATAGCAGAGTAGCTTCAGCACCAGCATCCTTTTGACCCGATTTCACCCATTTTGGGACCATGTTGAATTCGGCCAAATGGGGGCATTTTTGTCATTTGTGCTCGACATTTTGACTTTATTTATGATGTAATTAGCATGGTTGACTATGCCATTAGGCTTAATTATGCTTAGAACCTTGCTTATTGAGTAAGCACGTCAATTTACTATTTGATGTAAGCACCTCAAATTAGCTTAAGTTAGATTAGTTTCTAATCATTGTTTTAAGCTACTTTAGGTGGGAAAAGACTTTTGGACGTGCTTGAGTGAATGGTTTGGGTAGTTTTCAGGTCTTTTGGTAATTTCACTTTAGGGACATTTTTGTCCATTCACACCTTTAGGGTTTCTCTTTGTAACCTATTTAAACTTTGTTTTCTTCTTCTTTGGAATAACATTCACGACATTTTCATCAAACTTTGAAGCTTTTAAGCTTTGGCTATGGCTAAATTTCTTGTAAGGGAGGGATTCCCCTTTTCAAGTTCAAATTGACTTATCTAAGCTTGGCAACTTAGTGGCGTCTCCATTGCTAGCAAAATACAATCTGATTTCATGCTTGTGGTTATCATGGACGTGAGTTTCATGGTGGTTAGGGGCTGATCTTGGTTGGGTTTTGTTCCTACAAAATCAGTATTCAAAGTTCTTGGGGTTTTGAGAAAGATGCTTGGGGTTTGCTTGGTTTCCAACCCAAGTGAGTTCTTGTCATTTGGTATCATGAGCTTAGGGTTCTGAGGTCTGATTTCCTATCCTTTGTGTTGTTTAATCTTGTATTCATCTTTGTTTTTGTTGTTGTTGATTTCGGCCATTAAGGAATTTGTCCTCAAGTTTCGGCCATTGGTGTTCTTTGTTGTTTCTTGTTGTTTCTTGCAGATTTGTAATCCTTGTTGCATGAATAACAATCTGTCCTTTAGTAGTTTGTGCTAATTTTGAGTATTTCTTTGAGTTAAGCTTTGGCTACTTAGGTCAAAATTGGGGCTTTTGTGTTCTTTGCTTGAATCAAGTGTTTAGTTGTTAATTGTAAGTTACTAGGACGTGTTTAACATTGTTATTAAGTTATTAGTTTCAAAATCAAAAAAAAAAAAAATGCATCAGGTCAGATTCGGCCAAGGAAGTACCATCACCACCCTTGCTTTGTTCTTGCCATATACATGTCACTTAGCTTGTTTTCAATAGGTATTGTTCATATCTACTTTGAGAAAATCAGATTGCACTTCATTACTCCTAGCATTGCTTGAACTAGCTTGTTTGCAATCTTTGTGAAGTTGTTGCAATCTTGTGAAGTGTGTGGAAAACAAGTTTGTTTGAGTGATTTGGTGAGGCATTTGAGTGAATGAGTGTTGAAACAAAATGAAATGCTTATGGATTGATGAGGCCGTGACTTACTCCTGAAGTTTACTTAAGCTTGTGTGTTGTTAACTTTGTGAGACAAGTCTGGTTGCTTTGTTACACATATTGCCGTGAGTAAGATGCTTGATGTGCTTATGTTGAAGCATGAATTAACAAGTGTGCTTGCTGATTTGCGTGAGCTATCATTAGCTTGACATTGGATTTGTGTTGAAATCATTAGCATGACATTGAAAATGGAAGCACTCATGAGCTTGACATGGAAACTTGAGTAGCCATCATTGCATTTGAGAGGTGCTTGAAGAGGCAAGTTGCTGCATCACCAAGCTAGTTGGAAAAGTGTTTAGTTGGTTTGTAACTTACCATTGCCGAATTGACATGCTTACTTGACCTACTTGTAAGCTACTTACGTAAGCAGCTGAGTCACCTACTTGTTTTGAAAAAAAAAAAAAGTGAAAAAAAAAAGAAGAAAGAGAATTGGTCGCATTGTGCTTAGCTTGATTAGACCATTTGCAAGTTGATTGGATTGCTTTACATGAGTTACATTGATTTGATTTGGTTTGTATTGGTTTGAGCTTGAAAGACTATATTTGTGTTATTGCCGAATTGAAATCCTTTGTGCTTCATTGTGTTTCATTGGAGTGTAAACACTTGTGAGTGTGTGTGAGAAGAAAAAAAAGGTGAGCTCAAACACTATAGTGAGTGACCACAAGATTACTTCAGTGACACGTTGATTGCTTGCTTGCTTATTTATTGCATTTAGCTAACTCGTCATTCTTTCTTATTCTGAACACTCTAGCTATAGGTTTCTTTCAATTGAGTCTCCGTGATTACTTATCTTATTTTCTTTATTCCACCTGCTCTATATATACATTGTGTTTCTGCTAGCTTGTGGACTACATCTTAGTTGACCATTCTGGGAATTGAGTTGATTTGTAATTGAATTGAGGAAGAACTCAATAGTGGTAAAAGGCAGTGAGTGGTGAGCACAGTATCGGGTAAAAGCCAATAGAGTACAAACACGAGTGGAGTGATATAATTGAGTGTAAACACGTGAGATTGTGAGCTTGAGAGGATTTTACATATCGTATTACTTTCTTGTTATTACTAATTTGTTTGTTGAGCTTTGAAATGGCAGGTGTTAGTTTAACCGTCGATGAGAAGCTTGCAGCTATGGATAGAAAGTTTACAGATATGATGGAGAATATGAATGCTGCATTGGAAAGGTTGTCCAAGAGTGTAGAGAGTATTCAGTCGGGCAGTGTTCCCAGAGCACCACCACCTCAGAATGTACCACCACCTCATAATGTACTACCACCTCATAATGTACCACCACCTCATAATGTGCCACCACGTCGAGTACCACCGCAACATATACCATCAGATGAAGAAGAAGCCGAGAATGACTTTGATGATTTTGATGATCTTGATGATGTTGAGGAGAGGTTTCAGCCTAGACAAGATAGGAGGCATGGTAGGGGGTTTGGTAGAGGGTGTGATAGGAGGTTTGATGGGAGACATAATAGGAGGGATAGACGATTTGATGATAGAGGTGCATTTGATGATAGGCGAGGGGATTATGATCGAAGGGGTTTTGGTAGACGGGGGGACTTAGATGGAGATCTAGGTAGCATTAAAATCAAGATACCAACCTTTCAGGGGAAGAATGATCCCGAGGCTTATTTTGGGAGAAGAGAAGAGAGATTGAGCTGATATTCAATTGCCATCACTACTCAGATGAGAAGAAAATCAGTCTGGCAGCTATTGAGTTTACTGATTATGCCATGATATGGTGGGATCAGCTTGTTACTACTCGGAGAAGAAACTATGAGAGACCAGTTCAGACTTGGGAAGAACTCAGAGGTCTTATGAGGAAGAGGTTCATTCCGAGCCATTACTACCGTGAGTTGTATCAGAAGCTACAACATCTGTATCAAGGTACCAAGAGTGTTGAGGATTACTACACAGAGATGGAAGTTGCCATGATCAGGGCGAATGTAGTTGAGGATGCAGAGGCTACTATGGCACGGTTTCTTGGAGGCTTAAATAGGGAGATTGCCAACATGGTGGAGTTACATCATTATGTTGATTTGGAGGACATGCTTCACATGGCTATCAAGGTAGAGAGGCAACTCAAGAAGAAGGCCACATCCAGATTTGGTACTCAGACTACTTCTACTTGGAAGGGGAAATGGGTTCCGAATGAGAAGCGAGATGGAGGCTTTAACAAGCCTAGAGGTGATTTCAGTGGAGGCTTTAACAAGCCTAGAGCCGAACCTAGTGGCAAGGGTAAAGAGGTTGCAGAATCGAGTAAACCTAGACCTAAACCTGAGGGTACAGCTACGAGAACTAAGGATGTCAAGTGTTTCAAGTGTTTGGGCATGGGACACTATGCTTCACAATGTCCCAATAGGCGCTCCTTAGTGATTGACAAGAGCGGAGATGTGTACTCTACAGATGATGAGGTTGAGGATGAGATGCCGGAGTTAGAAGATGCTAGTGACCATGAGGGAGCTGCATACCCTTTAGATAACTTATCCCTAGTTGTTAAGCGTGCTTTGACAGCACAAGTTGTTGAGGATGAGAGTGATCAGCAGAGGGAGAACATATTCCACACCAGATGCCGTGTGAATGGTAAGGGTTGTAGTATGATTATAGATGGAGGCAGTTGTACCAATGTGGCTAGCACGACTTTGATTGAGAGATTGGGGTTGAGTTGCTTGAAGCACCCCAAGCCTTACAAGTTGCAGTGGTTAAATGATTGTGGTGAAGTGAAGGTAACGAAGCAGGTATTATTGAGCTTTACCATTGGGCCTTACACAGATGATGTTCTATGTGATGTGATTCCGATGCATGCGGGTCATATACTTTTGGGGAGGCCGTGGCAGTTTGATAAGAAGGTGATTCATGATGGGTTCAAGAATAAGTATTCATTTCAACATAAAGGGAAACCCATTACACTATACCCACTTACACCAAAGCAAGTCCATGAAGATCAGGTTAAGTTGCAACTTGAGAGGGATAAAGAGAGGGCGAGTGCAAACACTAACTTGGGGGAAACTAGTGAGAGTGTGAAAAATAAGGCCAAGGCCGAGAGTTTACCCAAGGGAAGTGAGAGTGAAAGTAAGGGGGATACCAAAGGGAGAGTGAAAAGAAGTTTCTACATGGGTGAGGGTGAAGCGAGGAGAGCTTTCAAGACTAGCAGCCTGATGCTATTGTTAGTTTACAAGGAGCCCCATGTTTATTTTTCTAACACTGACTCTTTGCTTCCTATGTCTATTTCATCTCTTTTGCAGGACTACAACGATGTACTGACTGAGGACATTCCTTGTGGGCTTCCACCCATTAGAGGCATTGAGCACCAGATAGACTTCGTACCTGGAGCAGTCATTCCCAACAGGCCATCCTATAGAAGCAATCCTGAGGAGACAAAGGAACTTCAACGGCAAGTGCGGGATTTGATGGACAAGGGGTATGTAAGGGAAAGCATGAGTCCTTGTGCAGTACCAGTGCTTCTAGTTCCTAAGAAAGATGGGACATGGCGGATGTGTGTTGATTGTCGAGCCATCAATAATATAACGGTAAAGTATCGCCATCCTATTCCTAGGCTAGATGACATGTTAGATGAATTGCATGGTTCCAAGATATTTAGTAAGATTGATTTGAAAAGTGGATACCATCAAATTCGCATGAGAGAGGGAGATGAGTGGAAAACCGCATTTAAGACCAAATATGGATTATATGAATGGTTAGTTATGCCATTTGGTCTTACAAACGCACCTAGCACATTTATGAGATTAATGAATCATGTTATGCGTGCATTTATAGGTAAGTTTGTTGTGGTATACTTTGATGACATCTTAGTTTACAGTACATCGATTGAGGAGCATGAATTACATTTGAGACATGTACTTGATGTTTTACGAAAAGAACAACTGTATGCTAACTCTGACAAATGCACATTTTGCATGGATAGACTTGTTTTTCTTGGATTTGTTGTGAGTGCAGATGGCATCGAGGTAGATGTGGAGAAGGTGAAGGCAATTCAGGAATGGCCTACACCAACTACAGTGACAGAAGTCCGAAGCTTTCATGGCTTAGCGAGCTTCTATAGGAGATTTGTCAAGGACTTCAGTAGCATTGCCGCGCCATTGACCGAGGTAGTAAAGAAGACAGTTGGTTTTCAATGGGGCGAGGCGCAAGAGCGAGCATTCCAGGATCTTAAAGCGAAGTTATGCAGTGCGCCCATTTTGGCACTACCCAACTTCGAGAAGACATTTGAAATTGAGTGCGACGCATCAGGGTTAGGTATTGGAGCAGTTCTTATGCAAGAAAAGCGGCCAATAGCCTATTTTAGTGAGAAGCTGAATGGAGCAGCTTTGAGGTACCCCACGTACGATAAAGAGTTATATGCGCTTGTGAGAGCACTTCAGACGTGGCAGCACTACTTGTGGCCTAAAGAGTTTGTGATCCACACCGACCATGAATCATTAAAACACTTGAAGGGTCAAGGTAAGCTGAATAAGCGACACGCAAAATGGATGGAATTCGTTGAGTCATTTCCATATATTATACGCTACAAGCAAGGTAAAGAAAACATCGTGGCCGATGCATTATCTCGCAGGTATGTTTTAATTACTTCAATGCATGCACGGATGTTGGGATTTGATTTGATTAAGGAACTATATGAGTGTGATTCTGATTTTGGTGAGATTATTGTTGCTTGTGCAAAGTCATCTTTTGGAAAGTTTTACATTCATGACGGTTTCTTATTTAAAGCGAACAGGTTGTGTGTTCCTACTTGTAGTATGCGTGAGTTGCTTGTGAAAGAAGCGCATGGGGGAGGTTTGATGGGGCATTTTGGGATTACTAAGACTTTAGCTATTTTACATGAGCACTTTTATTGGCCTAAAATGAAACGTGATGTTGAGCGTATTTGTGATCAGTGTCTAACATGTAAGCATGCTAAATCTAAATTAATGCCACATGGTTTGTATACTCCTTTGCCTGTACCTAGCGAACCTTGGGTTGATATATCGATGGATTTTGTGTTAGGGTTGCCAAGGACAAAGAGGGGTAGAGATTCAATCTTTGTTGTAGTTGATAGATTTAGTAAAATGGCTCATTTCGTTGCATGTCATAAAACCGATGATGCTACAAACATTGCAGATTTATTTTTCAGAGACATAGTGCGACTCCATGGTATACCTAGGAGTATTGTATCTGATAGAGATGTTAAGTTCCTTAGCCATTTTTGGAAGGTGTTGTGGGCTAAACTAGGCACCAAACTATTGTATTCTACCACATGTCACCCACAGACTGATGGACAAACGGAGGTAGTTAATAGGACTTTATCTCAATTATTGCGCACTATAGTTGGTAAGAATTTGAAGAGTTGGGAAGATTGTTTGCCATTTATTGAGTTTGCATATAATCGTAGCATTCATTCTTCTACATCATTTTCACCTTTTGAGATTGTTTATGGTTTTCAGCCACTAACTCCATTGGATTTGTTACCATTACCTATTGATGAGCATACAGGGTTAGATGGCAAAAGGAAGGCTGATTTGGTGAAGCATATCCATGAGAAGGTAAAAGAGCACATTCAACGAAAGAACGAGCAATACGCTTCTCATGCAAATAAGGGAAGAAAACGTGTAGTCTTTCAACCTGGTGATTGGGTTTGGGTACACATGCGTAAAGAGAGATTTCCCGAACAGCGTAAATCTAAGCTACAATCGAGAGGAGATGGACCTTTTCAAGTCTTGGAAAGGATCAATGACAATGCATATAAGCTGGATTTGCAAGGTAAGTACAACGTCTCTGCTACTTTTAATGTTTCTGACTTAACTCATTTTGATGCAGGTTCAGATTCGAGGTCGAATCCTTTTCAACAAGGAGGGAATGACATGAGTCCAACCACACCAGAGACATTACAGCATGCAGCTAACAACTTGGAAGAACCCATGCAGTTTCCAACAGGTCCAATCACTCGCCAAAGAGCAAAGAAGATCAGAGAGGCCTTTGCGGGACTAGCTCAGAGCTATGTGACCAGTTGCAGCAACCGAGTCAAGTGCACACCAGAGACATATATGGGCATAACCAGAGAGGTCCCCAAGCTATTTCATTTGACCCAGATCAGCTCAGACTGAAGCATAGCAGAGTAGCTTCAGCACCAGCATCCTTTTGACCCGATTTCACCCATTTTGGGACCATGTTGAATTCGGCCAAATGGGGGCATTTTTGTCATTTGTGCTCGACATTTTGACTTTATTTATGATGTAATTAGCATGGTTGACTATGCCATTAGGCTTAATTATGCTTAGAACCTTGCTTATTGAGTAAGCACGTCAATTTACTATTTGATGTAAGCACCTCAAATTAGCTTAAGTTAGATTAGTTTCTAATCATTGTTTTAAGCTACTTTAGGTGGGAAAAGACTTTTGGGGACGTGCTTGAGTGAATGGTTTGGGTAGTTTTCAGGTCTTTTGGTAATTTCACTTTAGGGACATTTTTGTCCATTCACACCTTTAGGGTTTCTCTTTGTAACCTATTTAAACTTTGTTTTCTTCTTCTTTGGAATAACATTCACGACATTTTCATCAAACTTTGAAGCTTTTAAGCTTTGGCTATGGCTAAATTTCTTGTAAGGGAGGGATTCCCCTTTTCAAGTTCAAATTGACTTATCTAAGCTTGGCAACTTAGTGGCGTCTCCATTGCTAGCAAAATACAATCTGATTTCATGCTTGTGGTTATCATGGACGTGAGTTTCATGGTGGTTAGGGGCTGATCTTGGTTGGGTTTTGTTCCTACAAAATCAGTATTCAAAGTTCTTGGGGTTTTGAGAAAGATGCTTGGGGTTTGCTTGGTTTCCAACCCAAGTGAGTTCTTGTCAAGTTATGTCAGGTCTTCTTCGAAAATGGCTCTTAATCAGGGTTTTAAGTTCCACTGTCGTTGTTCTAGGACATTCTTACTCATCTTTGCTTTGCGGATGACCTTATGATTTTTTTTGTAAAGCGGATGCTTCCTCGGTTTCTTGATCAAGATATCTCGGGCAGTCAGTGGTTTATCAGTTTAATCCCGAATCCAGCTAAAGTCTTTTCTTCTCCTCTGGTATCTCTTCTACCTTCAGGGCCAACTGCGTCATGTTTTGGGGTTCCAAGTTGGATTCTTCCAGTGCGGTACTTGGGAGTCCCTTTGATTCTACTAAACTCCGGGCCTCAGATTGTGCTTCTTTTGTGGATCGTATTATCATGCGTGCTAGAGTTGGAGTAGTAAGTTTCTCTCTTATGCGGGACGGCTTCAGCTCATTAAGTCTGTTTTATTTTCCATCCAAGTTTATTGGTCTTCCTTATTTCTTCTTCCGAAGTCTGTTATTATGAAGGTGGAGACAATTCTGCGGTCTTTCCTTTGGAAGGGTAGCGCGCTCACCTCTTCTGGGGCGAGAGAGTGGCTTGGAGAGTTTTTTTACCTCTAAGGGGGGGCTGGGGATAAGAGTTTGGATACTTGGAATAGAGCGGCTATTGTTAAGCACATTTGGTTTCTTTGTTCTGGCCAGGTTTCTTCTTGGTCGAATTGGGTTCATTCTTATTTGTTGATGGGGAGAAGTTTTTGGGAGGTGCCTTGTCCTACAGATTGCTCTTGGAGTTGGCTTAAGATCTTGGAGCTTCGTTCCTGGTCCCGACGGCGGATGAGAGTTAGGATTGGGAATGGTGATAAGACTTTATTGTGGTTTGATTATTGGCATCCTTTGGACCCGATTGTGGACACGTTGGGTGAGGGAGTGATTTATGACTTTGGCTTGGATAGGATGGCTATAGTTGCTTCCATTATCTCTGATTCTTCTTGGCGTTGGCCCCCTTCTAGGTCTGCTGCCCTTGTTGTTTTGGCTCAATCCCATCTTCTGTCTCCTTCTAATATGAGGGAGGATGAGCTGGTTTGGGAGGATAATAGGAGTGGGAGATTTTCTGTGGATAGTGCTTGGAATGCCATGCGGACAAGGGGAACCTTGCTGCATTGGTTTCGAGTTGTTTGGTTCCGGAAGGCTATTCCCCGCCATTCCTTTTTACTTTGGATGTCTATTCAGGGAGGCCTTTGTACTCAGGATAGTTTGATGAGGTTTGGTATCTCTGCTTGCTCGCGTTGTATTCTCTGTGGTTGTTCAAGTGAGGACATTGATCATCTTTTCTTCCAGTGCTTATTCTCTTCGAGGGTCTGGTCGTCTGTGCTGGCTATGTGTGGGTTAGTTCGGAGATGCCGGGATTGGCCTCAGACTGTTGAGTGGTTGTGTCAGTTTACTGATGCCTCTTTACGTCATTTTCTTGTTCGTCTGTCTTTTGCAGCGTCAGTCTACCATATTTGGAGGGAGAGGAATGCTCGCACTTATGATATGCCTCTTCGGCCTGTTTTTGTTCTTCTTAGTGACATTGTTTTTTATGTTCGGAATCGTGCTAGCTTTTTATGGAAGGTGAAACCATCTTATGATAATAAATGGCTTCACCTATCCTGGCACTTGCCCGATGACATCTTCTGTTGATCTTTTGCTTGTAGCCTCTCGGCTTTTCTTCTAGGAGGGCTTGTCATCTCTAGTTGCCTGGGGTATGCCCCTTTGCTCGTGTATAGTTTTCTTTTGGTTATAATACTTATTTTATCCAAAAAAAAAAAAAAAGCTTAATAGCCATTTATAAGCTTACTTTGTAAACATACATGTATAACATCTTTCATTCAAGCTTCCAAGCATTTTATTACAAAACTAAAAAATTAGAGAAAACTTACAAGCAACCCAAGAACCATAGAAATATTTTCCTAGTTGAAGAAAGTTAGAAAAAAACTTACAAATCTCCAAGTTTTGCTCAAGTTTTTCCTTATCCTTTACTTTTCTCTCAACTTTTCTATTTGTAAATATGCTTGGTAGCTTAACCTAATGAAAGAAAAATTAAACAAAAACATTTATAGTTCCTCCATATGGCCGAAATTAGGAGAAATAAAAATATCTAGATATTTAATTTTTTTTCCAATATAATAAGCTTTAGTTAACTTGTTAAAGTTGTACACTCCAACATTAAATAAATATTAACAAGTGTAACCAATCACATTAAGCCACTTCCTAACATAATCATAACTTAAGATATTTATACTTTAATTATTTTAATCATTTAACAATTAAATAATTAATTAATTAATTAAATATAAATATTTTAAATATATGTATTATATTTACTTTAAATAATCCAAATACATATATTAATGATATATGTCAAATATCACAATTTGATATTTAATTAATGTGTACTTAATAAAATCATACAATAAATACAAATACACATTAATTAGGAAATGACCATTAGGTCCATATGCATGTATCTTTCGTTTAATCATTAAACGATTTATAAATAATCAATATTATTCATAAAAATTGTGCTAGTATTCTACGAGTATATTTCATTAGTGAGACTCTCTAGGTTCAGGCATATCTATCACGAAATCAAATTTATGTCCATTATCTACCCACCCGTAAATTATGACGAAAACGGATAAACTCATTGAACCATACAGGTCAAGGTTATTGCATACTTATAATCCCTCCATCACATGTATCCAGATTATTTCAGAGATATAGATATAAACGTCAAATCTCTATATATAATCACAATGGCGTTTGTATTAGCAATCTCTTAATAACACTTAGAACTCACTTCTGAAGTGTACCACAAGCCCATGTATTTAACAGATTGCTAATTCCATATTGAATACCTATGCGTTGTACATAGTGTTGACATATTCATTTTTGACACACACAAGATATCCTGAAGATCAGTCCACACCCAACGGACAAACGGAGGTCTGACCTAAATAGGTAAGTGACGTGACTGCCATCAAAGTGTGGAGGATATCTCATATATCCACAATAGTATCTCAAATCAAAGAATCACTATACTACTCAACCCGAGAAGATTCTTATTGACGTTGGTGTAGCATCTATTAAGAATCTTCAGTGAGTTGTTCAGTATTTATCCGCTATAAATACCTATACATCTATACAAGTCTCCAAGACTCATGGTTCATTGAGAAACCATTGGAATCAAAGATTCCAATATACGATATGTACTAATATCAACAGGTTTACTTTACTGATCAAGTAGTGTAAACCTTGACCAGGAACTGTCTAAGAATGACAACGTCATGATACTTCTTAGTGTCAATTGCGACGCTTTTGCAACTGTATCATAACTAATCATTCTAAAGTCAATTATATCTTTACCATATATAAATAGATGTTATATAATAGAAACTATTTATTTTATTAATAATAAAAGGTTGCATAAGTATTTACAGAGAAATACATAAGAAAATTAGCGCTATGAGCACCAACCCTAACACTCAACACCTGTAGTGTCTAGTCATAAAGATAGACCTTTTGGTTTGGTTCAAAGTTATTCCTCATGATCTGCTTGTCATTGGCAGGTTTCATCTTTACTTTGTAAAGGCAGGAGTTGTCATACGCATCATTCCTTAATTCTTCAAGTTCTGTCAGTTCTAGATTCCGCTATGTGCCTGCAGTACTCAGACCAAAGTTAAGAGTTTTAATAGCCCAATAGGCTCTATGTTCTAACTCAACATGTAAATGACACGCATTTCCAAATACAAGCCTGTAAGGAGACATCCCAAGTGGGGATTTGTAAGCATTGTGGTATGCCCAAAGTGCATCTAGAAGTCGTAAAGACTGACAAGAAACTCACTTGGGTTGGAAACCAAGCAAACCCCCTAGCATCTTTCTCAAAACCCCACGAACTTTGAATACTGATTTTGTAGGAACAAAACCCAACCAAGATCAGCCTCTAACCGCCATGAAACTCACGTCCATGATAACCACAAGCATGAAATCAGATTGTATTTTGCTAGCAATGGAGACGCCACTAAGTTGCCGAGCTTAGATAAGTCAATTTGAACTTGAAAAAGGGAATCCCTCCCTCAACAAGGTTTCGGCCATAGCCATGGAAAGCTCAAGATTTTCTCTTTTTCAAATTTTGTATATTACGTTGGTTGTTTCCAAAATACAAAGAAGAGTCATATAATAAGGGTTACAAGAGAGTAAAAAGACTAAAATGACCCTAGAGCTAAAATTACCAAAAGCCCTAAGTCAAGCACCTCAACCACGACCATTAAGGTCCTTTACACCTAAATAAACTTAAAACAAATATTAGAAGCTAATCTCACTTAAGCTAATTGAGGTGCTTACATGCTATAGTAAATTGACATGTTTCCGGCTAAGTACAGATCTAAGCATAATTAAGCCTAATGGCATAGTCAACCATGCTAATTACATCATAAATAAAGTCAAAATGTCGAGCACAAATGACAAAAATGCCCCCATTTGGCTGAATTCAACATAGTCCCAAAATGGGTGAAATCGGGTCAAAAGGGTGCTGGTGCTGAAGCTGCTCTGCTATGCTTTAGTCTGAGCTGATCTGGGTCAAATGAAATAGCTTGTGGACCTCTCTAGTTATGCCCATATGTGTCTATGGTGTGCACTTGACTTGGTTGTTGCAACTGGTCACATAGCTCTAAGCTAGTCCCGCAAAGGCCTCTCTGATCTTCTTTGCTCTTTGGCGTGTGATTGGACCTGTTGGCAACTGTATGGGTTCCTCTAAGTTGTTAGCTGCATCCTGTAATGTCTCTGGTGTGGTTGGACTCATGTTATTCCCTCCTTGTTGAAAAGGATTCGACCTCGAATCTGAACCTTTATTAAAAATAAAATAAGTCAGAAATATTAAACATTGCAGGAACGCCAAACTCACCAGGAAGATCAAGCTAGTAAGTATTGTGTTGATCCGCTCCAAGACTTGAAATGGACCATCTCCTCTCGGTTGCAACTTGGATATTTTCCTCTTGCATATAAAGCCACACCCAATTGCCGGGGTCAAACACAATGTGTTGGAAACCTATTATTCTCAATAACTCTGCCTTTCCCTTATCATTCATACTCCCAAGCTTAATAACAATCAAAGATAATAATTCCATAGGAGTTAAAGAATTAGAATCATAATCAATCTCATAAGGCAAGTAAAAACTAGAAGGATGAATGCATCTATTATATGCAAACTCTGGCCACGCTATTGCGTCTGTGATCTTCTTAGCTCTTTGGCCTGTGATTGGGCCTGTTGGCAATTGCAAAGGCTCTAATGTTCCTTGGGTGACTGCATTCATGTCAAATGTTGTTCCTTGGATCATGTCATTGTCCCTCTCTTGAAATGGATTCATCCTCGAATCCGAACCCGGATCATAGATAGTTATGACAAAATCAATTGGACGATGATATTGAAATATAAAAGAATCATACTTGACCACTTGTACCTGCGATGAAAAAGCATAAACAATAGAGAAAATGTTATGGAAAAACTTCACTACCACATCTACTTTCTTTTCACCAGCTCTCAGAGCTTCATCATCACTCATGGCCACTATCTCAACCATACTTGCAAAGACCTCCTCACACACCTGCTCAGCTTCACTATGTTTTTCAACCTCAAAGCACACTACCTCACAAGTGTTTACTCCCTCAATGCTCACGGTCTCACAAGCATTTTCACTTACCATGTCACTTATAACACAATTCACAACATTCAAGGCCTCGCAAGTGTTTTCATTCGTTATGCACTCAACATCACAAGTGCTTCTCACTTCATTACACATAACTTCAATAGCTTTTGGTTGTTGAGTACTCTCTTTATTCACTGCATATTTAGTTACCTTCCAAGTCTTTTTCCATTTCTCATAAGATCTTCTATAATCACTCATAATATCTTGGATATCACTTTTGAAAGTATCCAAAACCTCGATCTTATCATCAATGGTTAAACTTGGACCTGCCATCTCAACATTAAACAAACAGATTAGAAATAATAAAAAGAAAAACAAATATGTAAATCCTCACAATCTCATGTGTTTACACTTGAATGATATCACTCCACTCGTGTTTGCACTCTATTGGCTTTTACCCGATACTGTGCTCACAATCACTGCCTTTTACCACTCTTGAGTTCTTCCTCAATTCAATTACAAATCAACTCAATTCCCAGAATGGTCAACTAAGGTGTAGTCCACAAGCTAGCAGAAACACAAAGAACCAATAATGTATATAGTGTAGGTGGAATAAAGCAAATAAGATAAGTAATCACAGAGACTCAATCGAAAGAAACCTATAGATAGAGTGCTCAGAATAAGAAAGAATGACGAGTTAGCTAAATGCAATAAATAAGCAAGCAAGCAATCAACGTGTCACTGAAGTAATCTTGTGGTCACTCGCTATAGTGTTTGAGCTCACCTTTCTTTTCTTCTCTCACACACTCACAAGTGTTTACACTCCAATGAAACACAATGAAGCACAAAGGATTTCAATTCGGCTATAACACAAATATAGTCTTTCAAGCTCAAACCAATACAAACCAAATCAAATATCAATGTAACTCATGTAAAGCAATCTAATCAACTTGCAAATGGTCTAATCAACTAAGCACAATGCGACCAATTCTCTTTCTTTCTTTCTTTTTCTTTTTTTTTTTCAAAACAAGTAGGTGACTCAGCTGCTTACGTAAGTAGCTTACAAGTAGGTCAAGTAAGCATGTCAATTCGGCAATGGTAAGTTACAAACCAACTAAACACCGTTTCCAACTAACTTGGTGATGCAGTAGCCTGCCTCTTCAAGCACCTCTCAAATGCAATGATGGCTACTCAAATTTCCATGTCAAGCTTATGAGTGCTTCCATTTTCAATGTCATGCTAATGATTTCAACACAAATCCAATGTCAAGCTAATGATGGCTCACGCAAATCAGCAAGCACACTTGTTAATTCATGCTTCAACATAAGCACATCAAGCATCTTACTCATGACAATATGTGTAACAAAGAAACCAGACTTGTCTCACAAAGTTAACACACAAGCATAAGTAAACTTCAAGAGTAAGTCACGGCCTCATCAATCAATAAGCATTTCATTTTGTTTCAACACTCATTCACTCAAATGCCTCACCACAACACTCAAAAACACTTGTTTTCCTCACACTTCACAAGATTGCAACAACTTCACAAAGATTGCAAACAAGCTAGTTCACGCAAATGCTAGGAGTAATAAAGTGCAATCTGATTTTCTCAAAGTCGATATGAACAATACCTATTGAAAACAAGCTAAGTGACATGGATATGGAAAGAACAAAGCAAGGGTGGTGATGGTTCTTTTTTTGGATAAGGTAAGTATTTTTTTTTGGATAAGGTAAGTATTATAACCAAAAGAAAACTATACAAGAGCAAAGGGGCATCCCCCAGGATCTAGAGAGGACAAGCCCTCCTAGAAGAAAGCCAAACGGCTACAAGAGATCAACTAAAGATGTCATCGGGCAAGTGCCACGAAAGGTGAAGCCATATATTTTCATAAGATGGAGTCACCTTACGTAAAGAACTAACACGATTCCGAACATCAAAAACAATATCATATAGAAGAACAGAAACTGGCCTAAGAGGCATATCATGAGTGCGAGCATTCCTCTCCCTCCATATATGGTAAACTGACGCTGCAAAGGACAGACGAACCAGAAGATGATATAAAGAGGCACCAGAGAACTGACAAAGCCACTCAACAGTTTGGCGCCAATCTCGACAGCTCCAGTCTAAACCACACATGGCTAACACAGACGACCAAACCCTCAATGAAAAGAGGCACTGAAATAAAAGATGATCGATGTCCTCACTCGAACAACCACAAAGGATACACCGCGAGCAAGAGGATATACCAAATTTCATTAGACTGTCCTGAGTACAAGGCCTCCCTGAATGGACATCCAAAGAAGAAAAGAATGGCGGGGAATAGATTTCCGGAACCAGACAACTCGGGACCAAGGCATCTCGGGTCTCCTCGACCTCAAAGCATTCCAGGCACAATCCACAGAAAATTTCCCATGTCTATCATCTTCCCAAACCAGCATATCCTCCCTCAAACTAGAAGGAGACGGAAGGTGAGTCTGAGCCAAATCAACAAGAGCAGCAGATCTAGAAGGGGGCCAATGCCAAGCAGAATCAGAGATAATGGAAGCAACTGTCGCCATCCTATCCAAGCCAGAATCATAAATCACTCTCTCGCCCAATGAGTACTCAATCGGGCCTACAGGATGCCAATTATCAAACCACAATAAAGTCGACTCACCATTCCCAATACTCACTCTCATCCGCCGACGGGACCAAGAACGAAGCTAAAAATCTTACGCCAACTCCAAGAGCAATCAGAAGGACGAGGGATCTCCCAAAAACTTCTCCCCCTCAGTAAATAAGAGTATACCCAAGTAGACCAAGAAGAAACCTGACCAGAACAGAGAAACCAAATATGCTTGACAATAGCTGCTCTATTCCAAGCTTCCAGACTCTTTATACCCAGACCCCCCTCTTAAGAGGTAAACAAATTTTGCTCCAAGCTACTCTAGCCCCAGTAGTGATAAGCGCACTACCCTTCCAAAGGAAAGAACGAAGGATAGTCTCCACCTTCCTAATCACTGACTTAGGAAGAATAAATAAAGAAGACCAATAAACTTGAATGGAGAACAAAACAGACTTTATAAGCTGGAGCCGACCTGCATAAGAGAGAAACTTACAACTCCAACTTTTAGCACGCATAACAATACGATCCACAAGAGAAGCACAGTCAGAGGCCCTAAGTTTAGTAGAGATCAAAGGAACCCCCAAATACCTCACAGGAAGAGTCCCCACCTGGAATCTCAACACATCTCGCAGTTGGTCTTGCATAGAAAGAGAGATGCCAGAAGAGAAGAGATGACTCTTAGCTGGATTCGGAATTAAACCTGATAAACCACTGAACTGCCCAATACAATCCTTGATCAAAGAAACAGAGGATGCATCTGCTTTACAAAAAATCATAAGGTCATCTGCAAAACAGAGATGAGTAAGACGGTCCTTTGAACACCGCCAGTGGAACTGGAAACCCGGATCAGTAGCCATATTACGAAGAAGGCCTGATAAAACTTCCATAGCCAAAACAAAAAGATAAGGAGACATAGGATCACCTTGTCGCAACCCACGACCCCCAGAGAAAAATCCATGCAGCTCACCATTAATAGAAACAGAGAATCTCGTAGTAGTCATACACTCCTGAATCCAACCCACCATCCTCTCAGGAATACCAACAGTCCTCAGAACCTCAACCAAAAAATCCCAACGAACAGTGTCATAAGCTTTCATCAAGTCTATCTTAAGAGCACACCTCGGGGAACCGCCATTCCGGTGATAATTCCGAACCAATTCCTGACATAAGAGAATATTGTCGCTAATACGCCTTCCCTCGACAAAAGCAGATTGATTCTGACTGATCACTGAAGGGAGAATGGCCTTAATTCTGTTCGCAATCAGCTTAGCAATGCACTTGTAAATGGTGTTACAGCAAGAAATGGGCCTATAATCCTTAACCTGGGAAGGGTTAGGAATCTTAGGAATCAGAGCAATGGATGTAGCATTTACCTGCCTCAAAAGACGTCCAGAAGAAAAGAATGAATGAATAGCACATAAGACATCATCCCCCACAATATTCCAACACTTCTTAAAGAAACCCGAATTAAACCCATCCGGACCTGGAGCTTTATTGTCTTTCAGCCCGAACAAAACAGCCTTAATCTCCTCATCCTCAACCTCACGAGAAAGAGCCATACTCTGCTCCTCAGTCACATGTCTAGTAATAGCAGAATGGAGGGTCACCCTATCAAAATCCTGCTGACGATGCTGAGGACCAAAAAGGGACTCAAAAAAAGAAACAATCTCATCTCTAACCAAAGCATCTTCCTCCACTCGGGTACCATCCTCTTTAGTAATAGAAGTAACCTTACTACGGCCATGAAAACTCTTCATAGCGGTAAAGAAGAACTTAGAATTCTGATCCCCAAGGTTAAGTCACTGAACACGAGATTTCTGTCTATTAAAGCCTTCTTCAGCCCGACTCAAATCACCATAACTCACTGAAAGACGAGCTTCCTCAGCTAACAGAGCAGGGTCACTGGGGAAGTCCTGTAAAGCACATTGAACTCTATCCAACTCCTTCCTGATCTCCAAAACACGACAAGAAATTTTAGAGAAATGCTCAACATTAAATTTCTTCAAAGCTGCTTTAACATTCTTTAGCTTACAACATAACCGGAACATAGGAGTACCATGAACATCAATATCCCAAGCCCTAGCCACAACAGAAAGAAAATCAGGATGATCCACCCAAAACTGAAAGAATTTAAAGGGAATTTTCCTTTTAGGGAGCTCTGCAAGCTTAACAACCATAGGAGAGTGATCAGAAATCCGGGAAGGAAGAAAGCAGGCAGAAGAACCCGGGAAAATACACTCCCAAGAAGGATTTACCAGAACACGGTCCAACTTGCGCCAAATGGGAGACTGAATCTGCTTATTAAACCAAGTAAACTTACACCCAGAATACTGCAGATCATCCAAGCCAGCTTGACCCAAACAGCAACCCAAGTCATCTTTCCAAGCTGGCCAAGCCACAGATCCACCACTATGCTCAAACGGAGAACGGATAGCATTGAAATCACCTAAAACAAGATGCATTTTTTTTACACTAATAACTTAATAACAATGTTAAACACGTCCTAGTAACTTACAATTAATAACTAAACACTTGATTCAAGCAAAGAACACAAAAGCCCCAATTTTGACCTAAGTAGCCAAAGCTTAACTCAAAGAAATACTCAAAATTAGCACAAACTACTAAAGGATAGATTGTTATTCATGCAACAAGGATTACAAATCTGCAAGAAACAACAAAGATCAAACAATGGCCGAATCAAGGTGGAAGTAAAACCTTGATGCCAAAATTAAATCAACAAATAACAAAGATGAATACAAGATTAAACAACACAAAGGATAGGAAATCAGACCTCGGAACCCTAAGCTCTGATACCAAATGACAAGAACTCACTTGGGTTGGAAACCAAGCAAACCCCAAAGCATCTTTCTCAAAACCCCAAGAACTTTGAATACTGATTTTGTAGGAACAAAACCCAACCAAGATCAGCCCCTAACCACCATGAAACTCACGTCCATAATAACCACAAGCATGAAATCAGATTGTATTTTGCTAGCAATGGAGACGCCACTAAGTTGCCAAGCTTAGATAAGTCAATTTGAACTTGAAAAGGGGAATCCCTCCCTCAACAAGGTTTCGGTCATAGCCATGGAAAGCTCAAGTTTTTTCTCTCTTTCAAATGTTGTATATTACGTTGGTTCTCCAAAATACAAAGAAGAGTCATATAATAAGGGTTACAAGAGAGTAAAATGACTAAAATGACCCTAGAGCTAAAATTACCAAAATCCCTAAGTCAAGCACCTCAACCACGACCATTAAGGTCCTTTTGCACCTAAATAAACTTAAAACAAAGATTAGAAGCTAATCTCACTTAAGCTAATTGAGGTGCTTACATGCTATAGTAAATTGACGTGCTTCCGGCTAAGTACAGATCTAAGCATAATTAAGCCTAATGGCATAGTCAACCATGTTAATTACATCATAAATAAAGTCAAAATGTCGAGCACAAATGATAAAAATGCCCCCATTTGGCCGAATTCAACATAGTCCCAAAATGGGTGAAATCGGGTCAAAAGGTGCTGGTGCTGAAGCTGCTCTGCTATGCTTCAGTCTGAGCTGATCTGGGTCAAATGAAATAGCTTGGGGACCTCTCTGGTTATGCCCATATGTGTCTATGGTATGCACTTAACTTGGTTGCTGCAACTGGTCACATAGCTCTGAGCTAGTCCCGCAAAGGCCTCTCTGATCTTCTTTGCTCTTTGGCGTGTGATTGGACCTGTTGGAAACTGCATGGGTTCCTCCAAGTTGTTAGCTGCATCCTGTAATGTCTCTGGTGTGGTTGGACTCATGTCACTTGTATTCATCTTTGTTTTTTTTGTTGTTGTTGATTTCAGCCATTAAGGAATTTGTCCTCAAGTTTCGGAATTGGCGTTCTTGTGTGTTCTTTGTTGTTTCTTGCTGATTCTTGTTGATTTGTGATCAAAATAACATCAATAACACTCTGCCCTTGAGTGTTTTTGATTGATCATGTGTATTTCTTTGAGTTAATCTTTGGCTACTTAGGTCAAAATTGAGGCTTTTGTTTTCTTTCCTTGAATCAAGTGTTTAGTTGTTAATTCTATGTTACTAGGACGTGTTTAACATTGTTATTAAGTTATTAGTGTCAAAAATCCCAAAAAAAAAAAAGAATCAGATCAGATTCGACCTAGTGAGATTTATTGATATATCTTGTCTTGCTATTGTACATGCAATTAGTGTTGTTTCCATAAGTATTATTCATATCAACTTTGCAAAAAAATCAGAATTGACATCATTCATCTTGGTATTTACGTGAGCTTACTTGTTTGCATTCTTGTGAAGTTAGCACAATCTTGTGAGTTTGAGTGAAAATAAAGAAAGATTGAGTGCATTATTGATGAATGTGAATGTGTAATTGATGAAACAAATCTGAATGCACCAAATTTGGTGATTGGAGTGAGTTGTATCATTGTTATCTTGCTGATTTGTGTTGTTAATGTTGAAGAATCAAGTGAAGCAAGGTTGAGTGCAACAAATTTGCACTAAATTCGTGTGTATCCAAGCAAGTATCACTTGCCACCTCTTGAAAATATTGTTATTATAAGTGAAGAGGCAATAAATTCATCATTAGCTTGACATGGGAACTTGTGTGTAATCATTTGTTTTTAAGGTGCTTGAAGAGGCAAGTAGCTGCATCACTTAGTTGCTTGCATAAGCATTTTAGGGTTTGCCTACTATTTCATTGGCTTGTAATTTGACTTGGCTGAATTCGAAATTGAGTTAGTTACATTGTAACTAGATCATTTATACTCATTTGCAAGTTGAAAGGTAGATATTACCACATTGTCGAATTGATTATATGAGTTACATTGTCATTTGAGTTGTATTTATATGTATTAAGGATATAACTTGAAAATTACCGAATGTGGTAATCTTGTTATTTGCATTGTATTTCATTGCTTTGTGTACACTTTGTTGTGAGAGACAAAAGAAAATAGGAAAAAAAGAAAGAAAAGAAAAGAGTGAGACAAAAACAATAGCGAGTGATCACAAGATTGGCTAGTGTCACATTGAGTGCTTGCTTATTTGTTTGCGCATTTAGCTAACTCATTTTTTTCTTATTCTGTGCACTCTAGCTTAAGTCTCTTTGATTGAGTCTTCGTGATTACTATTCTTATTCGCATTATTCCACCTGCATTATATACATTATTGGTTCTTTGTGTTTCTGCTAGCTTGTGGACTACACCTTAGTTGACCATTCTATGAATTGAGTTGATTTGTAATTGAATTGAGGAAGAACTCAATAGTGGTAAAAGGCAGTGAGTGTGAGCACAGTATCGGGTAAAATTCAATAGAGTGCAAACACGAGTGGAGTGATATCATTTGAGTGTAAACACATGAGATTGTGAGGATTTACATATTTGTTTTGCTTTTTATTATTTCTAATCTGTTTGTTTAGTGTTGAGATGGCAGGTCCAAGTTTAACCATTGACGATAAGATTGAGGTTTTGGATACTTTCAAAAGTGATATCCAAGATATTATGAGTGATTATAGAAGATCTTATGAGAAATGGAAAAAAGACTTGGAAGGTAACTAAATATGCAGTGAATGAAGAGTGTACTCAACAACCAAAAGCTATTGAAGTTGTGTGTAATGAAGTGAGAAGCACTTGTGATGTTGAGTGCATAGCGAATGAAAACACTTGTGAGGCCTTGAATGTTGTGAATTGTGTTATAAGTGACATGGTGAGTGAAAGTACTTGTGAGACCGTGAGCATTGAGGGAGTAAACACTTGTGAGGTAGTGTGCTTTGAGGTTGAAAAACATAGTGAAGCCGAGCAGGTGTGTGAGGAGGTCTTTGCAAGTATGGTTGAGATAGTGTCCATGAGTGATGATGAAGCTGTGAGAGCTGGTGAAAAGAAAGTAGATGTGGTAGTGAAGTTTTTCCATAAAATTTTCTCTATTGTTTATACTTTTTCATCGCAGGTACAAGTGGTCAAGTATGATTCTTTTATATTTCAATATCATCGTCCAATTGATTTTGTCATAACTATCTATGATCCGGGTTCGGATTCGAGGACGAATCCATTTCAAGAGAGGGAGAATGACATGATCCAAGGGACAACATTTGACATGAATGCAGTCACCCAAGGAACATTAGAGCCTTTGCAATTGCCAACAGGCCCAATCACACGCCAAAGAGCTAAGAAGATACACGACATTTTGAGAAACTTTCAAGCTTTTAAGCTTTGGCTATGGCTAAATTTCTTGTGAGGGAGGGATTCCCCTTTTCAAGTTCAAATTGACTTATCTAAGCTTGGCAACTTAGTGGCGTCTCCATTGCTAGCAAAATACAATCTGATTTCATGCTTGTGGTTATCATGGACGTGAGTTTCATGGTGGTTAGGGGCTGATCATGGTTGGGTTTTGTTCCTACAAAATCAGTATTCAAAGTTCTTGGGGTTTTGAGAAAGATGCTTGGGGGTTTGCTTGGTTTCCAACCCAAGTGAGTTTCATGTCAAAGGCCAATCCTTGCGGTCGAGATTTATCATTTTTTCCAATATTTATTTTATCTCCCTATTTGCTAACTCTGCCTGGCCATTTGTCTGTGGATGATAAGCAGTAGAAATCTTATGCACCACACCGTAACTGTTAAGTGGATGTGTCAGTTTTCTTGCGCCTCTTTACATCATCTCCTTGTTCGACTATCTTTTGCTGCATTAGTTTACCATATTTGGAGGGAGAGGAATGTTCGTACTCATGATGCGCCTTTTCGACCTATTTCTGTTCTGCTTAGTGATATTGTTTTTGATGTTCGGAATCGTGCTAGCTTTTTACGGAAGGTGAATCCAGCTTATGACAATAAATGGCTTCACCTATCCTGGCATTTGCCCGATGACATCTTCTGTTGATCTTTTTTTGCTTGTAGCCTTTCGGCTTTTCTTCTAGGAGGGCTTGTCCTCTCTAGTTGTCTGGGGTATGGCCCTTTGCGCTTGTATAGTTTTCTTTGGTTAATACACTTACTTTATCCAAAAAAACTGTGCATCAAAGCCTCAAAAGATCGATTACAAAAATGTGTCCCTTGACCACTAATAATGACATGTGGGATGCCAAAGCGTGACAGTACATGTTCCTTTAAGAATTTAGCCGTAGTAGTATTATCATTTGCTCGGCACGCCACCGCCTCAACCCATTTAGACACATAATTGACTACAAGAAGAATGTAAAGGTACCCAAAAGAATGTGGAAAATGTCCCATAAAATCAATACCCCAACAATCAAATATTTCAATGACAAGAATAGGGTTAAGAGGCATCATATGACGACGAGATAGTGCACCTAATTTTTGACACCTTTCACAAGAACGATAGAACCCATTTGTATCCTTAAATAGAGTGGGCCGATAAAAACCACACTGTAAGATTTTTGCAGCAGTTTTCTTTACTGAGAAGTGGCCTCCACATGCATGGGAATGACAAAAGGTAAGTACACTTAAAACTTCATCTTTATGAATGCAACGTCGTAATATTTGGTCAGGGCAGTATTTAAATAAATATGGGTCATCATAATAAAAATTGCGTACCTCGACCAGGAATTTATGCTTATTTGTGCACTCCAACTGGATGGAAACTCACCGGAAACTAAATAAGTGACAATACGTGCATACCATGGTGCTCATGTGACAGCAAAAAGGTGTTCATCAAGGAAATCATCACGAATTGGTGGGCCATTGGGAGTGTCGTTAAACTCCAAAGGTGATAGTGATTTGGCACCACATTTTCAACACCATTCTTATCCTTGATGGTTAGATCGAATTCCTGTAACAACAAGATCCACCTAATCAATCTTGCCTTAGCATCCTTCTTCGAAAGAAGGCACTTAAGAGTTGCATGATCAGTAAAAACAATGATAGGTGAGCCAATAAGATATGCACGAAATTTATCCACTACAGCTAGCAATTCTTTTTCAGTTATGGAATAGTTTATCTAAACATTATTTAAGGTCCTGCTAGTATAATAGACAACAAAAGGCTTCCCTTCTCTTCTTTGTCATAAAACTGCTCCAACTGCGTAGTCACTAGCATCACACATAATATCAAATGGCAAATTCTAGTCAAGTGGTTACATAATTGGGGCAGAGGTGAGTTTAGTGACTAACATTTTGAAGGCATCTTAACATTCTTGTGTCCATTCAAACAAAGAATCTTTAACAAGAAGGTTACACAGTGGTCTAGATATATAAGACAAATTATGTATAAACCTCCTATAGAAACCAGCATGCCCAAGAAAAGACCGAACATCTTTCTCAGTTTTAGGTATGGGTAGCTTGGATATCAACTCAATTTTTGATTTTTCGACTTCAATACCCTTAGAAGGGACAATATGACCCAAAACAATACCTGAAGAAACCATGAAGTGACACTTTTCCCAATTCAAAAAAGACATTTTTCTTGACATTGAGCTAACACTGCCTTTAGATTAAGTAAGCGTACATCAAAAGAATTACCAAAGACAGTCAAATCATCCATAAACACTTCCATGCATTTCTGAATCATATCACTAAAAATACTCAACATGCATATTTGAAATGTAGCAGGTGCATTACTGACATGATCCAGGCCACACATGGAGCATCAGAGGACATGGCCAATAACACAAGGGATCCATTGCAATTACTAGAAGGGCCAATCACAAGACAAAAGGCAAAAAGAATCAGAAAAAAGCAATGGCGGGATTAGTTCAGAGTTTTATGGCCAACTGCAACAAACAAATAGAGACGCGTGTGGGCTTCGATGGAAAGGGCCCAAAGCCATTTCACTTGCCCAAATCAGTTTAGAATAAAGCTTCCTAAGCATTTGAAGACTTAAAGACTTGGAATTTTTGTAATTTCGTATTTAGGGGCATTGTTGTCTTTATGCCTTTAGGGTTTCTTTTGTATCACTATTTAAGCTTTCTTTCTTTTTCATTTGGAGGACAATCACGAAATTTGTAAAACACAAAAGCTTAAAGCTTTGGCTATGGCCGAATTCTTGTAAGGGAGGGATTCCCCTTTTCAAGTTTGAATCGACTTATCTAAGTTTTGGCAAACTTAGTGGCGTCTCCATTGCTAGCAAAACACTACAAGGATTCATCTTAAAGGTTCTCAATGGCAAGTTCTTTGTGGGTCTTCTTTGTGGCCTTGGAAGGGTTTTGTTTCTACAAAATCAAATTCGCAGATCTTGGGGTTATGTATGTTGCTTCGGGTTTGCTTGGATTTCGAATCCAAGTGGGTTTCTTGTCATTTGGTATCAGAGCTCAGGGTTCCAAGGTCTGATTTTTCCTATATTTTCTTTTTGTTTGATTCTGTTTTTATTTTTGTTCTTGTTATTTTCGTTTCAGTTCTTGTTGGATCTTGTTTCTGTTTTCATTTTGTTTATTTCTGGATCTGATTTTGTTGTGTTTTGCATATCAGTTAATCTTTTATCATTTTCCAGTTTTGGGTTTTTGTTCTGTTCTTCATATCAATTCGTCATATACTTTCTGTTTTTTAGCATATGTTGAAGAAATAAGCATGTTAGGGTGGCTGTGTGATTTGTTTCTAAAACCCTAATGAAGTTTGAAATCTGACTCTGAATTCAGACCCTGAAACTTAGCCTTTGAATTCAGACCCTGAAATCAGACTCTAAAAACTTAGCCTTTGAAATCTGACTCTGAATTCCGACCCTTAAACTCAACCTCTGAAATCAGACTCTAAAAACTTAGCCTTTGAAATCTGACTCTGAAATCAGACCCTGAAACTTAGTCTCTGAAATCAGACCCTGAAGATTAGCCTCTGAAAATCAGACTCTGAAATCAGACCCTGAAAAGTAACCTCTGAAATCAGACCCTGAAAAGTAACCTCTGAAAATCAGACCCTGACCAGTAGCCTCTGAGATCAGACCCTGAAAAGTAACCTCTGAAATCAGACACTGACCAGTAGCCTCTGAAATTAGACCCTGACAAAAAGCCTCTGAAATCAAACCCTGAAAATCAGCCTCTGAAATCAGAACCTAATTCAGCCTCTGAAATCAGAACCTTAATCAGCTACTGAAATCAGAACCTTAAACAGCTTATGAAGTTATCAAAAAAAGGGACTTGAGTGATAGTGATCACTTGAGCAAAAAAAATAATTGGTTGAATTTAGTTTGTTTCATATTATCATTTGGGTGTCCGTGAAGGGTATTCCATCAAAATTTCTATAGAGGTGCCAAATTTTCTCCTGAAATTGCATACGACCGTGAATTTGCATGCTTATTTTTTTCTTTTTTTGGATAAGGTAAGTATTATAACCAAAAGAAAACTATACAAGAGCAAAGGGGCATCCCCCAGGATCTAGAGAGGACAAGCCCTCCTAGAAGAAAGCCAAACGGCTACAATAGATCAACTAAAGATGTCATCGGGCAAGTGCCACGAAAGGTGAAGCCATTTATTGTCATAAGATGGAGTCACCTTACGTAAAGAACTAATACGATTCCGAACATCAAAAACAATATCATATAGAAGAACAGAAACTGGCCTAAGAGGCATATCATGAGTGCGAGCATTCCTCTCCCTCCATATATGGTAAACTGACGCTGCAAAGGACAGACGAACCAGAAGATGATATAAAGAGGCACCAGAGAACTGACAAAGCCACTCAATAGTTTGGCGCCAATCTCGACAGCTCCAGTCTAAACCACACATGGCTAGCACAGACGACCAAACCCTCAATGAAAAGAGGCACTGAAAAAAAAGATGATCGATGTCCTCACTCGAACAACCACAAAGGATACACCGCGAGCAAGAGGATATACCAAATCTCATTAGACTGTCCTGAGTACACAGGCCTCCCTGAATGGACATCCAAAGAAGAAAAGAATGGCGGGGAATAGATTTCCGGAACCATACAACTCGGGACCAAGGCATCTCGGGTCTCCTCGACCTCAAAGCATTCCAGGCACAATCCACTGAAAATTTCCCATGTCTATCATCTTCCCAAACCAGCATATCCTCCCTCAAACTAGAAGGAGACGGAAGGTGAGTCTGAGCCAGATCAACAAGAGCAGCAGATCTAGAAGGGGGCCAATGCCAAGCAGAATCAGAGATAATGGAAGCAACTTTCGCCATCCTATCCAAGCCAGAATCATAAATCACTCTCTCGCCCAATGAGTACTCAATCGGGCCTACAGGATGCCAATTATCAAACCACAATAAAGTCGACTCGCCATTCCCAATACACACTCTCATCCGCCGACGGGACCAAGAACGAAGCTCCAAAATCTTACGCCAACTCCAAGAGCAATCAGAAGGACGAGGGATCTCCCAAAAACTTCTCCCCCTCAGTAAATAAGAGTAAACCCAAGTAGACCAAGAAGAAACCTGACCAGAACAGAGAAACCAAATATGCTTGACAATAGCTGCTCTATTCCAAGCTTCCAGACTCTTTATACCCAGACCCCCCTCCTTAAGAGGTAAACAAATTTTGCTCCAAGCTACTCTAGCCCCAGTAGTGATAAGCGCACTACCCTTCCAAAGGAAGGAACGAAGGATAGTCTCCACCTTCCTAATCACAGACTTAGGAAGAATAAATAAAGAAGACCAATAAACTTGAATGGAGAACAAAACAGACTTTATAAGCTGGAGCCGACCAGCATAAGAGAGAAACTTACAACTCCAACTTTTAGCACGCATAACAATACGATCCACAAGAGAAGCACAGTCAGAGGCCCTAAGTTTAGTAGAGATCAAAGGAACCCCCAAATACCTCACAGGAAGAGTCCCCACCTGGAATCTCAACACATCTCGCAGTTGGTCTTGCATAGAAAGAGAGATGCCAGAAGAGAAGAGATGACTCTTAGCTGGATTCGGAATTAAACCTGATAAACCACTGAACTGCCCAATACAATCCTTGATCAAAGAAACAGAGGATGCATCTGCTTTACAAAAAATCATAAGGTCATCTGCAAAACAGAGATGAGTAAGACGGTCCTTTGAACACCGCCAATGGAACTGGAAACCCGGATCAGTAGCCATATTACGAAGAAGGCCTGATAAAACTTCCATAGCCAAAACAAAGAGATAAGGAGACATAGGATCACCTTGTCGCAACCCACGACCCCCAGAGAAAAAACCATTCAGCTCACCATTAATAGAAACAGAGAATCTCGTAGTAGTCATACACTCCTGAATCCAACCCACCATCCTCTCAGGAATACCAACAGTCCTCAGAACCTCAACCAAAAAATCCCAACGAACAGTGTCATAAGCTTTCATCAAGTCTATCTTAAGAGCACACCTCGGGGAACCGCTATTCCGGTGATAATTCCGAACCAATTCCTGACATAAGAGAATATTGTCGCTAATACGCCTTCCCTCGACAAAAGCAGATTGATTCTGACTGATCACTGAAGGGAGAATGACCTTAATTCTGTTCGCAATCAGCTTAGCAATGCACTTGTAAATGGTGTTACAACAAGAAATGGGCCTATAATCCTTAACCTGGGAAGGGTTAGGAATCTTAGGAATCAGAGCAATGGATGTAGCATTTACCTGCCTCAAAAGACGTCCAGAAGAAAAGAATGAATGAATAGCACATAAGACATCATCCCCCACAATATTCCAACACTTCTTAAAGAAACCCGAATTAAACCCATCCGGACCTGGAGCTTTATTGTCTTTCAGCCTGAACAAAACAGCCTTAATCTCATCATCCTCAACCTCACGAGAAAGAGCCATACTCTGCTCCTCAGTCACATGTCTAGTGATAGCAGAATGGAGGGTCACCCTATCAAAATCCTGCTGACGATGCTGAGGACCAAAAAGGGACTCAAAAAAGGAAACAATCTCATTTCTAACCAAAGCATCTTCCTCCACTCGGGTACCATCCTCTTTAGTAATAGAAGTAACCTTACTACGGCCATGAAAACTCTTCATAGCGGTAAAGAAGAACTTAGAATTCTGATCCCCAAGGTTAAGCCACTGAACACGAGATTTCTGTCTATTAAAGCCTTCTTCAGCCCGACTCAAATCACCATAACTCACTGAAAGACAAGCTTCCTCAGCTAACAGAGCAGGGTCACTGGGGAAGTCCTGTAAAGCACATTGAACTCTATCCAACTCCTTCCTGATCTCCAAAACACGACAAGAAATTTTAGAGAAATGCTCAACATTAAATTTCTTCAAAGCTGCTTTAACATTCTTTAGCTTACAACATAACCGGAACATTGGAGTACCATGAACATCAATATCCCAAGCCCTAGCCACAACAGAGAGAAAATCAGGATGATCCACCCAAAACTGAAAGAATTTAAAGGGAATTTTCCTTTTAGGGAGCTCTGCAAGCTTAACAACCATAGGAGAGTGATCAGAGATCCGGGAAGGAAGAAAGCGGGCAGAAGAACCCGGGAAGATACACTCCCAAGAAGGATTTACCAGAACACGGTCCAACTTGCGCCAAATAGGAGACTGAATCTGCTTATTAAACCAAGTAAACTTACACCCAGAATACTGCAGATCATCCAAGCCAGCTTGACCCAAACAGCAACCCAAGTCATCTTTCCAAGCTGGCCAAGCCACAGATCCACCACTATGCTCAAACGGAGAACGGATAGCATTGAAATCACCTAAAACAAGCCAAGGGGAATCATCAACCAAACTACCACAATTAAGCAGGTCAGCCCAAAGATCTCGCCGCTTCTCGTAATCACACTCACCATAAACCACAGAAACTACACAATTCCACACCCCAGAAATAGGAGTCACACGACAGTGAATAGCTTGAGCTGAAGACTGAATAATGCTAACAACAACATCATTTGGATTCCAACAAACCCAGATACGACCAAACGGACTAATATCAGAATGGCAAAAAAACTTCCAAGAAGGATTAATCGCACGAGAGACATTCATAAGATTAACCTCCTTAACCTTGGTTTCAACTAAACCACACAACGAGAGCTTCTCCTCACTAAAAAACCTCCTGACTTCAGCATGTTTTAACGGGTCATTGAGACCTCTAATATTCCAACAACCAAAAATCATTAAAACAGATGAAAAAAGGCCAAACCCACAAATCAACGTCGACGACCCCCCCCAGAAGACTTCCCCTTCTGACTCCTTTTCCCACCTGAACCCTTTTTGGATTTGTTACCATAAATCAATTTCTTAGATTCCAGGGAGTCAACAGCCTTAATAGCCAAACTGTTAACCAACGGAGTAGGCGAATCATAAACTGCAGACGGCGAGCACTCATATACCTCAGTATAAGGAAGATCCTCACCAAGTTGTGAGGAGTCAATAGAGTTTTCCCCTTTCAAATTACCATCTATCACCAAAGAAGCAGTCTCAGAAGGAATCACAGGTAGAGAATGAGTAACCAAAGTCGGATTCAATCCATTAGAAGAACCCTCACCCAAAACAGGAATTCTCTCAGCAATCAAAGGCACCACATCACTCGAACTAACATGATGGTTCAAAGAAGTACCCTTACCTTTCTTATTTTTAGTGACCGGGATCCAAGCCCCCTCTTGAACCTTAGCAGATTCAACCGTAGAGTCTTTATCTGTAGAAGGAATCGGCTTGTGAATAACGGGCGGGGCAGGTTTTTTAACCTCCTTACTAGGAGCCTTTTTAGGGCAAGAAATCACCGAGTGACCAAAAACTTCACAAGTTGAGCATTTCACAGGAACCCATTCAAACTCAACCCTAATAGGGACTCTAGTGCCATTAGGGTATTGGAAGACAATCTCCTCATCAAGGGAATTCCGGGCATCAATCTCAACACAAACACGAGCAAAACTGAGTCGTTTCCTGGACAGTGTAATATGGTCAGCATTGAGAGGTCTCCCAATGGCACTAGCAACACAACTAATCCCTTTCGCCGTCCATAAAGGAAAAGGTAGGTCAAACAATCTGATCCAGACCGGGACCTTGAACAAATCCTCCTTAGTCAAAGATAAATTTGGATGCCAAAGTTTTAGAACCAAAGGTCTATTAGCCATATGCCAAGGGGCTTCATCCAACACCACACTCGCCTCTTGAAGGCTATCGAATCTAAACAAAAAGAAACCATTATCGGAGGTAAGAACTTCCAGCAAACCCATTCTTCCCCATAACTTGTGAGCAATAGAATTAACAGTTTGGAAGGGGAGACGTTTTCCCACAAAGTAACCCACTAAAGTATTCCTCCAGTACACACTTCCTTCTTCAATCACTTCAGCAGATGGGCACACGACAACCTTACCATCTATAATGTTAGGTGTGACATAATGTAAAGCAGTAGACAGATAAGTTGAATCGAAATGGTCAACTCCCAAAGAACCATTCAAAGCAGATGCATAACTCTTAGGTCCACCAGAGTATCCCCCACCTACAACTACAGGAGACGCAGGCACAGCCTCCTGACTCACACCAATTTCCGAACCATTCTTCAACTCCACTACCCCAAATTCTAAGCTGCTAGCAGACCCCCCTGCACCAGCAGGTTTAGACTCGCTAACAACACAAACAGGCCCAGGTGATACACCCAATCCAGAGACATTAACCTTCATGCCACCAGCAGCGCAACCAACGGCGCCAATAACAGATTCTGAACCTCCAATACCCCCATCAGTCACAAGACCAGGAACACAATCCAGTTTAGAAGGATCAGCTTCCCCTGCCAATTTACCATTTCTACAAAGACCAGAATCACTGCCAACCGCAGCACCACAAATGCTCAGACTGCCGACCAAACCAGGACCAGAATCTACCAGACCCCTATCAACGCCAATGCCAGAACCAGAAACCAAACAAACCTCATCAACCAAACCCACGTCCCCAGCAACCACACTTCCAACAGAGTTACCTTCAACACCATGTTCAGAAGCACAAGCAGAGCAAACAGAATGTGACCCTAACCCAGGCTTACAAGAACACAAACTGCCGGCGATACCATCTTCTAATCCAAAACCCGAGACACCAACAACTACACCATCAGTGCCAGAATCAAAACCCAAACATCCTTCAATCTTCGAGCTCACCTCATACTCGACCTTACCACCACTGTCAATACCAGAATTACCAGCACAGCTTACTGACTCAGAGGCGCCATAACCAGACCGGCACGAACCCAATCTTCCAGCAGGACCTCCTTCTGAGGCATAAGGCTCGACACAGGTCACGGACATCGGTGCAGGAACTGAGGCCGAAGATGAGCAACCATAACCAGTCGTGGGCTTCAATCGACCAGAATCAAGAACCAAAGGAGGCGAGGGTACAGTGTTCACAAAAACAGACCTAACAGCCTTGCGACTGTGACCAGGGAGTCGCGGCCCCCCAACAGAAAAACCAGACGAAGCCATCAGAGGAAAGACTAGACAGAAGAAGAAAAGGGTAGATCTGAGAGGAGAACCGAGATTTGAGAAGGGATGAACGGAACGGTTGAAGACCAAACCGATCTGAGAAAACAAAGTGAAAAAACGGGATACAGATCTGAGAAAATAAAAGGGTAAAAAGAAATCAAAATAACGGGATTAATCAGGTTTTCGGGGAAAATAAGTTTAGTAAAGCAGATCTGAGAGGAGAGAATCAATTTGGTAGAAGACCAAAGGGATCCAGGTTGACGAAGGAGAAGAAGCAAATCGCCCAGTTGAGAGCTAATTCACTGTTCATCGTGTTACAGAAAGAGAGAGAACCTTTGTTATTTAGGTTGATGGAGAAAGAATGATTGAACTGCTTACTTGCTTATTTTTTTCCATTGTGCTAATTGTTTACTTCTTTTTTCTAATTACTCTAGCTTAAGTATTATTGATTGAGTCTTCGTCATTACTATTCCTGTTCACATTTTGTTTCCGCCAGCCCTATATATATATTATTGGGTCTGTTGTGTTTCATGCTAGCTTGAGGACTACACTTGGTTTTGTATTCTTGGATTGAATGTGATTCACATTTGAATTGAGGAAGAACTCAAGAGTGGTAAAAGGCAGTGATTGTGAGCACATTATCAGGTAAAAGCTAATAGAGTGCAAACACGAGTGGAGTGATATCATTCGAGTGTAAACACGTGAGATTGTGAGGATTTACATATTTGCTTTACTTTCTTGTTATTTCTAATTTGTTTGTTTAGTGTTGAGATGGCAGGTCCAAGTTTAACCATTGAAGATAAGATCGAGGTTTTGGATACTTTCAAAAGTGATATCCAAGCTATTATGAGTGATTATAGAAGATCTTATGAGAAATGGAAAAAGACTTGGAAGGTAACTAAATATGCAGTGAATGAAGAGAGTACTCAACAACCAAAAGCTATTGAAGTTGTGTGTAATGAAGTGAGAAACATTTGTGATGTTGAGTGTATGGTGAGTGAAAGTACTTATGAGGTCGTGAGTACTATTAGTGTAAGCACTTGTGATGTTGAGTGCATAGCGACTGAAAACACTTGTGAGGTCGTGAGTAATATGAGTGTTAACACTTGTGATGTTGAGTGCATAGTGAATGAAAACACTTGTGAGGCCTTGAATGTTGTGAATTGTGTTATAAGTGACATGGTGAGTGAAAATGCTTGTGAGACCGTGAGAATTGAGGGAGTAAACACTTTTGAGGTAGTGTGTTTTGAGGTTGAAAAACATAGTGAAACTGAGCAGGTGTGTGAGGAGGTCTTTGCAAGTATGGTTGAGATAGTGGCCATGAGTGATGATGAAGCTGTGAGAGCTGGTGAAAAGAAAGTAGATGTGGTAGTGAAGTTTTTCCATAACATTTTCTATATTGTTTATGCTTTTTCATCGCAGGTGCAAGTGGTCAAGTATGATTCTTTTATATTTCAATATCATCGTCCAATTGTTTTTGTCATAACAATCTATGATCCGGGTTCGGATTCGGGGACGAATCCATTTCAAGAGAGGGAGAATGACATGATCCTAGGGACAACATTTGACATGAATGCAGTCATCCAAGGAACATTATAGCCTTTGCAATTGCCAACAGACCCAATCACACGCCAAAGAGCTAAGAAAATCACAGACGCAATAGCGGGGCCAGAGTTTGCATATAATGGATGCATTTGTTCTTCTAGTTTTTACTTGCCTTATGAGATTGATTATGATTCTAATTCTTTAACTCCTATGGATTTATTATCTTTGACTGTTATTAAGCTTGGGAGTATGAATGATAAGGGAAAGGCAAAGTTGGTTAGAATAATAGGTTTCCAACGCATTGTGTTTGACCCCGCAATTGGGTGTGGCTTTATATGTAAGAGGAAAAGATACAAGCATAACGAAGATCCAAGTTGCAACCAAGAGGAGATGGTCCATTTCAAGTCCTGGAGCGGATCAACGACAATACTTACAAGCTTGATCTTCCTGGTGAGTTTGGCGTTCCTGCAATGTTCAATGTATCTGACTTATTTTATTTTTAATGCAGGTACAGATTCGAGGTCGAATCCTTTTCAAGAGGAGGGGAATGACATGATCCAGGCCACACATGGAGCATCAGAGGACATGGCCAATAACACAAGGGATCCATTGCAATTACCAGAAGGGCCAAAAGAATCTGTAAAAAAGCAATGGCGGGATTAGTTCAGAGTTTTATGGCCGACTGCAACAAACAAATAGAGACACATGTGGGCTTCGATGGAAAGGGCCCAAGGCCATTTCACTTGGCCCAAATCAGTTTAGAATAAAGCTTCCTAAGCATTTGAAGACTTAAAGACTTGGTATTTTTGTAATTTCGTATTTAGGGGCATTGTTGTCTTTATGCCTTTAGGGTTTCTTTTGTATCACTATTTAAGCTTTCTTTCTTTTTCATTTGGAGGACAGTCACGAAATTTGTAAAACACAAAAGCTTAAAGCTTTGGCTATGGCCGAATTCTTGTAAGGGAGGGATTCCCCTTTTCAAGTTTGAATCGACTTATCTAAGTTTTGGCAAACTTCGTGGCGTCTCCATTGCTAGCAAAACACTACAAGGATTCATCTTAAAGGTTCTCAATGGCAAGTTCTTTGTGGGTCTTCTTTGTGGCCTTGGAAGGGTTTTGTTTCTACAAAATCAAATTCGCAGATCTTGGGGTTATGTATGTTGCTTCGGGTTTGCTTGGATTTCGAATCCAAGTGGGTTTCTTATCAATTACATAAACCAAATGGCATGCGACGAAAAGCATAAGTACCAAACAGGTAGGTGAATGTGGTTTTATCATGATCTTCTAAAGATATTTCAATTTGATAGTATCCAGAATAACTATCTAGAAAGAAATAGAATGGGTGACCTGCTACCCTCTCAAGAATTTGGTCGATAAAATGAAGTGGGAAGTGGTCTTTTCGGGTGGCGGCATATAGCTTCCTATAATCTATACACATGCGCCATCCTGTGACTACCTTAGTAGGAACAAGTTCTCCTGCCTCATTCTGCATGACAGTAACACCTGACTTCTTAGGGATGACCTGCGTACAACTAACCCATTTACTATCAGCAATTGGGTATATAATACATGTTAGTGTGTCTAACACATTCCAAGGATCCTAAACATCATTCTAGTGTGAATAAAATCAAAATAAGTTGCGGAAGACTTACATTGATCAGCAGAGATGTTCAAAACTTTCTTTGGATGATGGAAGCTCCAAACTTTAAATTGAATTCCAAACTCAAGGGTGAGTTTCCATATCACCTTGATTTAACTCCCAAGTGCTAGTTTGCTTGAATTTTGCAACAAAAAATCCCAGAGAGAGAAGATGAAGCTCACGGCAATAGAGGGAGGAGGAAGAGAGAGTTGGTTTTGTTTCACTTCCAAAAGTTTGTGTTATGTTTTCAAAAAACCAAAGCTTAGTCTGTTGGAAAGAAAATTGCATTGAATGCATCACACTACTTCCATCAACTAATGACTAGTTGATGTAAGTCAAGTGGGTCCCACCACTTTAAATTCAAAATTTAATTGGCTTACACAACACACTTCGGGCCCGGGTTCGTTTAATCCGATTAAACGAATTTTTCATCGTGACGTAATTAAATCCGATTTAATTAACTAATAATGCCTAGCAAAATTATTATGAAAGTCACTTACGAATTAATTCTAAATTAATTCGTTTGCCCGAATTAAAATCCAATTTTAATTCCACATTGAAATCCAATTTCAATCAATATATCCAATATATTATTTAATCGATTAATTCCAAATTAATCGCGTTCTTTCTTCTAAACGAATTTAATCCCAGATAAATTCTTGTCGCAATTAATCCTAGATTAATTTTCTCTCTCATAATTAATCCCAGATTAATTCTGTTCGAGTCAAACATCATCGGTGAATCTTTGGGAAGCGACCCAAGAGATTACTGGATATGTTGGCAGTAAATACGATCATCGGACTATCCAGACACGTGCGTACCCCGTACCACGTTTTCACCGATTTATAAGACATGGTTGGCTTCTAGCAAAGCACCGTGCCTACCCAATTCTCCAGAAATATTCAACGAGGAATATATATATGCCCCGTACGAAGCATATATCTGATCATTAGCAACTATTATCTGTAATCGGATAATCATGACCTAGTCATACTATCCCGATAGCTGCAGCATTTAAGATTAGTAGTTATATATCCTACGTGATCATCATCTCCATATGACTGAAGTGATACTTCCATCTTGACATCACACCCAATACACTATGATTCTCAGTAAACCCAGAAGAGGCGTACACAGAACCTGTTAAAGCTTCAGACGACCAAAACCAAAGTATACTGAATGTCGCAAGTATTAGCGATGCAAGTCTCAGGTTAAAGACGACATACACCTACCCTGATTCGGATTCCCATAGACACATAGTCATACTACCAATGGGACTTGAGGGGTCTATCCAGAGCGAAGTTGTTCCCGGTCCAACGACTAACAGAACCTCATATCACACTTGCATAAGTATCCAATACTTAAATATATGAGAACTATGTCGTTAAGCTTCCATAACGCGCACAAGTGTAATACTAGTCTATTCCACATTATCGATGTCAGTCTCGATAATACTACGACTAGAGATATTTAATGATTAAACCGTTCATGGATTAATAATGTCTCATATCTTATTAATCTGGTAATAACCATATAGACTTTTATCATTTATATATATCCAAATAATCTAATTACAAAATGATAAAATAGTAATTTTATTTTTCACATAGTTAATTTGTACAAAAAATACCATGTCTTTTACAAATAGTGATGCTATGGGTCATAATTGTCCAACAATACCGGCATCTAGCAATTTTATCTCTTCATTTCTTACAACTTCTTTCATAGTGGGGTTAAGTCTACGTTGAGGATCTTTGCGAGGGATAGCTCCCTCTTCTAGGTGAATCTTATGGAGGCAAATCAATGGGTTAGAACCTTTAATATCACATATGGTCCAACCTAGTGTAGATTTATGCTCACTCAATATGCCAAGTAATTTTTCACTTTGTGATGCATTTAGTTCAGATGAAATAATAACATAAAAGTTATAACCTGGTCTGAGAAACACATGTTGAAGAACTTCTGGTAATGGCTTTAGTTCAACCTTTGGCGTTTCCGCTGTGGAAGGCTTTGGTTTCTCTCTGTCTCCTGGTAGGGCCTCAAACTGTGGCTGCCACACTCTTGTTCCATGATTCAAGAGTATCTAAAATTTCAAAATTAAGAAGGAGGTGTTAAGGCGAGTTAGAGTCATGTTGTATGGAAGCTATTTCTGGCACGACAGTGTCTATCAGGTATGGGTGAGGACACTCATCATCATCTTGTGGTTTTTTTCCAAGAAAGATATTTAATGTCATATTCCCAAATGATAACTTCATGAGACCATTCCTGCAATTAATAAGGGCATTAGCTGTAGCAAGAAAAGGTCTACCTAGGATGGGAGGAATTTTTGACTCAGTTTTAACCACAGACTGTGTATCTAAAATAAAAAAAAATCAACAGGGTAGTAGAATTTATCAATTTGATGTAAAACATCTTCAACTACTCCCCGCGATGTTCTGATCGAGTGATCAGTTAACTGTAAAACTTTCCAAGTCCTAGCTGCACATAGATAGAATATGGCATAAGATTAACACTAGCACATAAATCTAATAAAGCCTGAGTGAACTCATATGTGCCAATGTGGCAAGTAATAGTGGGGCATCCTAGGCCTTTGTATTTTGGTGGAGCCCTCTAGTCAATCACTGCACTCGCTTGCTCTGTCAGAAATGCAGTCTTCTTCAAATGATGCTTTCTTTTCATGGTGCATAGATCCAACATAACCTTTGCGTATGTGGGAACCTGTTTGATCACAAGTAACAAAGGAAGGTTAATCATATATTAATTACACCCAAAAAGTACTTGCGGTTATCATAGTATAGTTGGGGTGTCGATTCCTTAGACAAGGAACTAATTCACTTAAAGAAAACGTTAGCAATAACTTGGTTAAAGAAAAAAGTTTAATTGGTAATGTGAAGTAAAAACGATGAAAAGTATGTAAGAGTTATCAATAGAGAAACGCAACAGAGCGTCGGGAATCCCTCTTGTATCAAATCCCTATATTCAGTAATTGATTTCTCTTATTACTCAATTGAAGGTTTCACGTCCCAAACCAACAATCAGAAGATATTTCAATTCAAAACATATTAAATTCTAAGGTAAACGATGAATTATTTTCTCTATATTAACAGCACAAAATGTTATCGTTATGACCTATCTAACGTCGACAATATACCCTCAGGCAGTACTGTAGCAGAAGATCAACTCATCTAACGTCCGCAAGATCTCGAAACATATGTAATTGCTCCAAGATTCATGTTTCATTGCTCCCTACTAATAAGACACAAAATAAACTATAATTAATATTAAACATATGATAATCAAGCCGAATTAGTGATGTTCAAAATACATTTTCATGCACTTATCATATATCGACAAGATCCTTATGCGATTTGGGATACAAAATTCTATGAAAGGTAATTTTTCTTATCGATATGGAATTCATTTGTTGAAAGAACAGTCTCATAAGACACCTCAAGGAGTTGAGGAAATGAGACATATCTCATATGCCTCAGGAATTGGTTGTAATATCCTGAATATTTTTTCGCAAACGGTTCTAGAAGATTTCTGAATTAAAATTTAGGACTTGGAATGTGATGGTATTCGGAAATAAGAGTATACTTGTTGGAAAATAGATCGAAATGTTTTAAAGTGAAGCTTTGTTGCATTGGAAATTAGGTGGTTTCAAGAACATGTTACGCGATTCCTGTTTACGTAATTCTATAGAATCTGATTGAGCTGATTCTTGAACCGTTGGACTTGTTTTTTCGAGATGAACAACCTTGGTGTTGAACACTTTTTGAAAATTACATCAGAAGGGCTTCAAAATATAAATTTATGTGGAGGCCTATGAGAGGGACCTAGAAGCAATTTTGTTGGGTCGGAATGTAATTTTCAAAAAATTTCTTATAAATAGCCTTTAGTTTCTAGGAATTGCAAAAACGGCATAATTTCACAAATGAATCCACTCGGCCCCCCACCCCTAAAAATCACATCTAATGTTTCTATTTACGCCGGCCACTGTTGGTCGGTGGGGTAGCACCGACCGGCATGTCGGACCATCCTCTATCTATTTCTAGTCTGCGAATGGACGCCGAAATCTGACGAAACGATGTGAAGAACGTGCGGTGATGGGTTTATCGATCCTAGCTCATCGTTTCATTTCATGGCCCGAGCCACCCGCTAAATCGAAGCTATCAGAGAGTACTACAAGTTGGCGGGAATGGATTTTCCGTTCTGTACACGATTACATGCGAAACGAGGGAGAGATATTTGGTGAATAGTGACACACAGTTAACATTAGCTCTGATCGAAATTATGTCGATTCAACGCGTTCGTGGGTTCGTTTGGATTCCGTATATGTGACAAGAAACCCACTTGAATTCGAAATCCAAGCAAACCCCAAGCAACGGACAGAACCCCAAGAACCGCGAATTTGATTTTGTAGGAACAAAACCCTTCCAAGGCCACAAAGAAGACCCACAAAGATCTTTTGCCCTTGAGAACCTTTAAGATGAATCCTTATAGTGTTTTGCTAGCAATGGAGACGCCACTAAGTTTGTCAAACTTAGATAAGTCGATTCAAACTTGAAAAGGGGAATCCCTCCCATACAAGAATTCGGCCATAGCCAAAGCTTTAAGCTTTTGAGTTTTACAAATTTCGTTGATTGTCCTCCAAATGAAAAAGAAAGAAAGCTTAAATAGTGTTACAAAGAGAAACCCTAAAGGCATAAAGACAACAATGTCCCTAAAGGCTAAATTACAAAATTACCAAAGTCTTCAAGTCTTCAAAGGCCTTTGAAGCTGATTTGGGCCAAGTGAAGTGGCTTTGGGCTCTCTCTATTGAAGCCCACATGCGTCTCTATTTGTTTGTTGCAAACGGCCATAAAACTCTGAACTAATCCCGCCATTGCTTCTATGGGTCTTTTGGTCCTCTGCCTCGTAATTGGCCCTTCTGGTACTTGTAATGGGTCTTTTACTTTGTTGTCAGCCTGGATCATGTCATCCTCTCCCTCTTGAAAAGGATTCGACCTCGAATCTGTACTTGCATCAAAAGGAGTTAAGTCGGAAACATTAAATGTAGCAGACACATTATACTTACCTTGTAAATCCAGCTTGTATGCAATGTCATTAATCCGTTCCAAGACTTGAAATGGACCACCCCCTCTCGGTTGTAGCTTAGATTTACGTTGTTCAGGAAATCTCTCCTTGCGCATGTGTACCCAAACCCAATATCCAGGCTGAAATACCACACATTTTCTTCCCTTATTAGCATGAGAAGCATATTGCTCATTCTTTCGCTGTATTTGCTCTCTTGCTTTCTCATGTATATGCTTCACCAAATCGGCTTTTTCCATCTAGCCCCGCATGTTCATCAACAGTGATGCGGAACTCACTTGGAGGATTAGGCCAAGCAAACCCCTCGTAACGGACAGAACCCCAAGAACCGCGAATTTGATTTTGTAGGAACAAAACCCTTCCAAGGCCACAAAGAAGACACACAAAGAACTTGTCTTTAAGAACCCTTAAGATGATTCCTTGAAGTGTTCTGCTAGTACGGAGACGCCACTAAGGTTGCCACGCCTTAGATAAGTCAATTGCATGAGATAAGGGGAAATCCCTCCCTTAAGCAATTTAGGCAATAGCCAAGACTTCAAAATGAAGATGAAATTCGAAATTTGGTGATTAGCTTCTCATTAAGATGAAATGAGTTTAAATAGTACAATGAAAGAAACCCTAATGGGTGCAAAATGACCAAAACACCCTAAGTTGCTAACTAATGGCTATTAAATGGCCATGCCCTTAATAGACATTTAATAACAAACACAAAGTCAAAAGAAACAAAGACTTAATCAATAACAAACAAAGACTTAATAAATAACTTTGCCAAAAAAGTCTAAAGTAAAAACACAAAATCATAAAAGTCAACAAATGTGGAAAACTTTTCCAAATTTGTCTAAAGTTGTTTCCTTGCACCAAAAGTCCTCCAATAAGTCTTGTCTTGGGCGAATATTTAGTGTCGGGCTTGAATCGGCTTGATCCGTTAAAAATATACTCGGCTTCAAGATTGCTGGTGCGTTACTCTGGTATGACTTCGGTCAAGTGAAATAGCTTTGGACCCACTACATTGAAGCCCTCATGTGACGCCAATATGCCCCGGAGTTGTCTGTCACACTCGACCATGGCATTCTGCGCTAGCCCTGCCATTGCATCTCTGATCTTCTTAGCTCTTTGGTGTGTGATTGGACCTGTTGGCAATTGCAAAGGATCTAATGTTCCTTGAGTTGTTGGATTTATGTCATTTGTTCCTTGAGTTGCTGGATTCATGTCATTCCCTCCCCCTTGAAAAGGATTCGACCTCGAATCTGTACCTGCATAAAAAAGAGTTAAGTCACAAACATTAAATGTCGCAGACACATTATGCTCACCTTGTAAGTCCAGCTTGTATGCATTGTCATTAATCTGTTCCAAGACTTGAAATGGACCATCCCTTCTCGGTTGTAGCTTGGATTTACGTTGTTCAGGAAATCTTTCCTTTCGCATGTGTACCCAAACCCAATCTCCAGGTTGAAATACCACACGTCTTCTTCCCTTATTGGCATGAGAAACATATTGTTCATTCTTTCGTTGTATGTGCTCTCTTGCTTTCTCATGTATGTATTTCACCAAATCAGCTTTCTTCTTTCCATCTAACTCTGCATGCTCATCAACAGGCAATGGTAACAAATCTAATGGAGTTAGTGGTTGAAAACCATAAACAATTTCAAATGGTGAATAAGATGTGGAAGAATTAATGTTACGATTATATGCAAATTCAACAAAAGGCAAACAATCTTCGCAAGTTTTCAAGTTCTTAGAGACAATAGTACGCAATAACTGAGTCAAAGTCCTATTAACCACTTCAGTCTGTCCATCAGTTTGGGGATGACAAGTAGTAGAATACAAAAGTTTTGTTCATAACTTACTCCATAAAACTTTCCAAAAGTGACTAAGGAATTTAACATCACGATCTGAAACTATACTCCGTGGAATTCCATGGAGTCGTACCACTTATCTAAAGAATAAGTCAGCAATGTTAGTGGCATCATCAGTTTTATGACATGCTATAAAGTGTGCCATCTTACTGAACCTATCAACCACTACAAAGATGGAATCTCTACCATGCCTAGTCCTAGGTAAAACCAATATAAAGTCCATTGATACATCTACCCACGGCTCACTAGGTACAGGCAACGGTGTATACAACCTATGAGGCATAACCTTAGATTTAGCCTTTTTACAAATCAAGCATTTATCACACAAACGCTCAATATCCCTCCGCATTTTAGGCCAATAAAAATGTTCACTCAATACCCCTAAGGTCTTAGAAATGCCAAAGTGCCCCATTAAACCTCCCTCATACGCTTCTCTAACTAACAACTCACGCATACTACAAACATGAATGCATAGTCTATTCTCCCTAAACAGAAACCCGCCATGTTTATATAATTTATTAAGGGTATACTTTTCACATGCAGCATAGATGGTACTAAAGTCAGTATCATTTGCATAAAGTTCTTTAATAAATTCAAACCCAAGCAATCTTGCACTCAATGAAGTAAGTAAAGCATACATTCGCGATAGTGCATCAGCGACAATGTTTTCCTTACCTTGTTTGTAGCGAATTACGTATGGAAATGTCTCAATGAACTCCAACCACTTTGCGTGCCGTTTGTTCAACTTACCTTGGCCCTTCAAGTGCTTCAATGATTCATGATCAGTATAGATCACAAATTCTCGAGGCCACAGATAATGCTGCCTAGTCTCAAGGGCTCTCACTAGCGCATACAACTCCTTGTCATATGTGGGGTACCTCAAAACTGCTCCATTCAGCTTCTCACTCAAGTAAGCTATTGGTCGCTTTTCTTGCATAAGAACAGCTCCAATGCCTATTCCAGATGCATCACACTCAATCTCAAATGTCTTTTCAAAATTGGGTAGCGCCAATACTGGTGCACTACATAACTTCATTTTAAGATCCTGAAATGTACACTCCTGCTCTTCTCCCCATTTGAAACCAACAGTTTTCTTCACTACTTCAGTCAGTGGTGCAGCAATACTACTGAAGTTTTTAACAAATCTGTAGAAGCTTGTTAATCCATGGAAGCTTCTAACTTCTGTCACTGTCGTTGGTGTAGGCCAATCTTGAATCGCCTTCACCTTCTCTACACCAACTTCGATGCCATCTGCACTTACAACATAACCAAGGAAAACAATCCTATCCATACAAAAAGTGCACTTACCAAAGTTAGCATACAGTTTTTCCTGTCTCAACACTTCAAGAACATGCTTCAAATGTGTAACATGCTCATCTAATGTTTTACTGTAAACTAAGATGTCATCAAAATAAACTACAACAAACTTACCTATAAAAGCACGCATAACATGATTCATCAATCTCATAAATGTGCTAGGTGCTTTTGTAAGACCAAATGGCATAACTAACCATTCATACAAGCCATATTTTGTCTTAAATGCAGTTTTCCACTCATCTCCCTCTCTCATGCGAATTTGATGGTATACACTCTTTAAATCAATCTTACTAAAAACTTTGGAACCATGCAATTCATCCAACATGTCATCTAGTCTAGGAATAGGGTGACGATACTTTTCCGTTATATTGTTGATCGCTCGACAATCAACGTACATACGCCACGACCCATCTTTCTTAGGAACTAGAAGAACTGGTACCGCACAGGGACTCATACTTTCTCTAACATACCCTTTCTCCATCAACTCCCTCACTTACTTCTGAAGTTCCTTCGTCTCCTCCGGATTACTTCGGTAGGCTGGTTTGTTGGGAATGACTACGCCAGGTAAGAAATCTATCTGGTGCACAATACCTCTAATGGGTGGAAGCCCACTAGGAATGTCCTCTGTCAGCACATCACTGAATTTCTGCAAAAGATATGAAATGGACACAGGAAGCAAAGGGTAAGTGTTAGCAATACAAATACGGTGTTCCTTGTAGACCAACAAAAGCATAAGCTTGCTAGCCTTAAAAGCTTTCTTTTCTTCACCTTCACCCATGTAAAAGCTCTTTTTCACTCGCCCTTTTGTTTCCTTCTTAAGTTCACTCACACTCCCCTTGGAAACACTCACGGCCTTTGCCTTATTTTCCTTACTAGGTTCGGTCACACTCCCCTCACGTGTTTTCCCCAAGGCTGTGTTTGCACTCTCAATCTCTCAATCTCTCTCAAGTTGCAACTTGACTTGATCCTCGTGGACTTGCTTTGGTATGAGTGGGTACAAGGTAATGGGTTTTCCCTTATGTTGAAAGGAATACTTATTCTTGAACCCATCGAGAATAACTTTCCTATCAAACTACCACGGCCTGCCCAAAAGAATATGTCATGCATGCATCGGTATCACATCACATAGGACATCATCCGTGTATGGCCCAATGGTAAAGCTCAATAACACCTGCTTTGTCACCTTTACCTCGCCACAATCATTTAACCACTGCAACTTATAAGGCTTGGGATGTGACATGATCCAAGGGACAACATTTGACATGAATGCAGTCATCCAAGGAACATTAAAGCCTTTGCAATTGCAAACAGACCCAATCACACCCCAAAGAGCTAAGAAGATCACAGACGCAATAGCGGGGCCAGAGTTTGCATATAATAGATGCATTCATCCTTCTAGTTTTTACTTGCCTATGAGATTGATTATGATTCTAATTCTTTAATTCATATGATTTATTATCTTTGATTCTTATTAAGCTTGGGAGTATGAATGATAAGGGAAAGACAGAGTTGGTGAGAATAATAGGTTTCCAACGCATTGTGTTTGACCCCGGCAATTGGGTGTGGCTTTATATGCAAGAGGAAAAGATCCAAGCTACAATCGAGAGGAGATGGACCTTTTCAAGTCTTGGAAAGGATCAATGACAATGCATATAAGCTGGATTAGCAAGGTAAGTACAACGTATCTGCTACTTTTAATGTTTCTGACTTAACTCATTTTGATGCATGTTCAGATTCGAGGACGAATCCTTTTCAACAAGGAGGGAATGACGTGAGTCCAACCACACCAGAGACATTACATGATGCATATAATAACTTGGAGGAACCCATGCAGTTACCAACAGGTCCAATCACACGCCAAAGAGCAAAGAAGATCAGAGAGGCCTTTGCGGGACTAGCTCAGAGCTATGTGACCAGTTGCAACAACCAAGTCAAGTGCACACCAGAGACACATATGGGCATAACCAAAGAGGTCCCCAAGCTATTTCATTTGACCCAGATCAGCTCAGACTGAAGCATAGCAGAGCAGCTTCAGCACCAGCACCCTTTTGACCTGATCTCACCCATTTTGGGACTATGTTGAATTCGGCCAAATGGGGGCATTTTTGTCATTTTTGCTTGACATTTTGACTTTATTTATGATGTAATTAGCATTGTTGACTATGCCATTAGGCTTAATTATGCTTAGATCTCCACTTAGCCGGAAGCACGTCAATTTACTATAGCATGTAAGCACCTCAATTAGCTTAAGTGAGATTAGCTTCTAATCTTTGTTTTAAGTTTATTTAGGTGCAAAAGGACCTTAATGGTCGTGGTTGAGGTGCTTGAATTAGGGCTTTTGGTAATTTTAGCTCTAGGGTCATTTTAGTCTTTTTACTCTCTTGTAACCCTTATTATATGACTCTTCTTTGTATTTTGGAGATGACCAACGTAATATACAACATTTGAAAGAGAGAAAAGCTTGAGCTTTTCATGGCTATGGCCGAAACCTTGTTGAGGGAGGGATTCCCCTTTTCAAGTTCAAATTGACTTATCTAAGCTTGGCAACTTAGTGGCGTCTCCATTGCTAGCAAAATACAATATGATTTCATGCTTGTGGTTATCATGGACTTGAGTTTCATGGTGGTTAGGGGCTGATCTTGGTTGGGTTTTGTTCCTACAAAATCAGTATTCAATGTTCTTGGGGTTTTGAGAAAGATGCTTGGGGGTTTGCTTGGTTTCCAACCCAAGTGAGTTCTTGTCAGGATGATTCAAGCAATCTAATCCCAACCTCTCAACTAAATCCGTACTTGCGACATTAGCACAACTGCCCCCGTCAATGATCATACTAAACCCTTTACCATTCACACGACATCTGGTATGAAATATGTTCTCCCTCTGTTGATCACTCTCATCCTCAACAATTTGTGCACTCAAAACACACTTGACAACTAAGGACAAGTTATCCAGCGGGTATGCAGCTCCCTCTTTGTCACTAGTATCCTCAATCTCAGCCTCATCATCATCAACCTCAACCTCACTATCAGTAGAATGTACTTCACCACTCTTCTTATCAATCACTAAGGTGCGCCTGTTGGGGCACTGTGAAGAATAGTGTCCCATGCCAAACACTTGAAACACTTGATGTCCTTTGTCTTTGGTGTTGTACCTTCAGGTTTCGTTCTAGCCCTGCTTGGTTCTGCAACTTTTTTACCCTTGGCACCAGGTTCAGCCCTTGGCTTGTTAAAGCCTCCATCTCGTCGATCATTAGGAACCCATTTCCCCTTCCATGTAGAAGTAGTCTGAGTACCAAATCTGGATGTAGACTTCTTCTTGAGTTGCCTTTCTACCTTGACAGCCATGTGAAACATATCCTCCAAATCAACATAATGATGTAACTCCACCATGTTGGCAATCTCTCTGTTCAAGCCCCCTAAAAACCGTGCCATAGTAGCCTCTGCATCCTCCACTACATTCGCCCTGATCATGGCAACCTCCATCTCAGTATAATAATCCTCTAAACTCTTGGTCCCATGATACAAATGTTGTAGTTTCTGATACAACTCTCGGTAGTAATGGCTAGGTATAAATCGTTTCCTCATGAGACCTCAAAGTTCTTCCCATGTCTGAATTGGCCTCTCATAATTCCTCATTCGGTTGGTGACAATCTGATCCCACCAAATCATAGCATAATCTGTGAATTCCATGACTGCTAGATTGATCTTCTTCTCATCTGAGTAATGATGACAATTGAAATTCAATTCTATTTTCTTCTCCCACTCTAAATACGCTTCTGGATCATTCTTGCCTCGGAAGTTTGGTATTTTGATCTTGATGCTGCTCAAATCACCATCAACATCACCATGTCTACCGTAACCCCTCCTGTCATAATCCTCACGCCTGTCATCAAATGCACCTCTACCATCAAACCGTTTATCCCTCCTATCATTCCTCCTATCAAACCTCCTATTAGGCCTCCTATCGGGCCCTGGCTGAAATCTCTCCTCCACATCATTAAGATCATCAGAATCATCAAACTCATTTTCAGCTTCTTCTTCACCTGGTGGTACCCGTCGTGGTGCCACATTCTGAGGTGGTGGTATATGTCGAGGTGGTGGTCTAGGAACACTGCCTGTTCGATTACTCTATACTTCCCTGGACAACTTATCAAAAGCAGCATTCATGTTTTCCATCATATCCATGAATTTCCTTTCTAAAGCCTCAAGTTTCTCATCCACTGTCAAACTAGTACCTGCCATCTCAAAGCTTCAACAAACATATTAGAAGTAACAATATGTGAAAATAATTAGATATCCTCACAACCTCACAATCTCACAAGCTCACGTGTTTACACTCAAATATGTATCACTCCACTCATGTTTACACTCAATATGTATCACTCCACTCGTGTTTACACTCAAATATGTATCACTCCACTCGTGTTTACACTCAATATGTATCACTCCACTCGTGTTTACACCAATATGATGTGAATATGACTTACCCATAGTTCACAACAATGTGTAATCTTCAAGCTAGCAAAAACAACAAGAACCAATAATGTATATAGGGTAGGTGGAATAATGCGAATAAGAATAGTAATCACGAAGACTCAATCAAAGAAACTTAAGCTAAAGAGCACGGAATAAGAAGAAAAAATGAGTTAGCGAAATGCGCAAACAAACAAGCAAGCACTCAATGTGACACTCAGCCAATCTTGTAATCACTCTCTACTGTTTTGTCTCACTTACTCCTTTTTTTTTTCTTTTTTTTTTTACTCTTTTCTCTTTTCACTCCTTTGTTTTGCCTCTCACACTCACAAGTGTATACAAAGCAAATGAAATACAATGCAAATATCAATATTTCAAGAGGTAGCAAGTAAAACTTGCTTGGATATACACGAATTAGTGCAAATTTGGTGCACTCAACCTCACTTCACTTGATTCTTCAACATTAACAACACAAATCAGCAAAGGTACACTATGTATAACTCACGACAATTATCAACTTCATGCATTTCAATTTGTTTCATCATTCATTCACTCACTTTCATCACCAATGCACTCAAACACTCTTTCTTTTCACTCAAACTCACAAGATTGCACTAAGATCACAGGAATGCAAATAAGCAAGTTCACGCAAATGCCAAGATGAATGATGTCAATTATGATTTTTTGCAAAGTTGATATGAATAATACCTATGGAAACAACACTAATTGCATGTATTCAACAATAGAAAGACAAGATATGTCAATAAATCTCACATAGTCAAATCTGACCTGATTCTTTTTTTTTTTTTTTCAAATCTGACTAGATTCCTTTTTTTTTTTTAACACAAATAACTTAATAACAATGTTGAACACGTCCTAGTAACATACAATTAACAAATAAACACTTGATTTAAGTAAAGAAAATAAAGCTCTAATTTTAACTGAAAGACCAAAACTAGAACATGAAGAAATACTCATGATCAATCAAAAACACTCAAAGGCGGAATGTTATTCATGCTATTTTGATCACAAATAAACAAAAACAACAAGAAACAACAAGATCCAACAAAAACTAAGAATCAAGATGAACAAATATCTTGATGACCAACAAACACAATAAAGACTAAATAAAAAAAAAAACACAATGTAAAGATAGAAAAATCAGACCTTGGAACCCTAAGCTCTGATACCAAATGATGCGAAACTCACTTGGAGGATTAGGCCAAGCAAACCCCTCGCAACGGACAGAACCCCAAGAACCGCGAATTTGATTTTGTAGGAACAAAACCCTTCCAAGGCCACAAAGAAGACCCACAAAGAACTTGTCTTTGAGAACCCTTAAGATGATTCCTTGAAGTGTTCTGCTAGCACGGAGACGCCACTAAGGTTGCCACGCCTTAGATAAGTCGATTGCATGAGATAAGGGGAAATCCCTCCCTTAAGCAATTTAGGCAATAGCCAAGACTTCAAAATGAAGATGAAATTCGAAATTTGGTGATTAGCTTCTCATTAAGATGAAATGAGTTTAAATAGTACAATGAAAGAAACCCTAATGGGTGCAAAATGACCAAAACACCCTAAGTTGCTAACTAATGGCTATTAAATGGCCATGCCCTTAATAGACAATTAATAACAAACACAAAGTCAAAAGAAACAAAGACTTAATCAATAACAAACAAAGACTTAATAAATAACTTTGCCAAAAAAGTCTAAAGTAAAAACACAAAATCATAAAAGTCAACACATGTGGAAAACTTTTCCAAATTTGTCTAAAGTTGTTTCCTTGCACCAAAAGTCCTCCAAATTCGTGGCTTCCATGTATAAAGGCATAATGATGTGTCATAAAGTCAAATAAGTCTTGTCTTGGGCGAATATTTAGTGTCGGGCTTGAATCGGCTTGATCCGTTAAAAATATACTCGGCTTCAAGATTGCTGGTGCGTTACTCTGGTATGATTTGGGTCAAGTGAAATAGCTTTGGACCCACTACATTGAAGCCCTCATGTGACGCCAATATGCCCCAGAGTTGTCTGTCACACTCGACCATGGCATTATGCGTTAGCCCCGCCATGACATCTATGATCTTCTTAGCTCTTTGGCGTGTGATTGGACCTGTTGGCAATTGCAAAGGATCTAATGTTCCTTGAGTTGTTGGATTTATGTCATTTGTTCCTTGAGTTGTTGGATTCATGTCAAACAGGCAAAGGTAACAAATCTAATGGAGTTAGTGGCTGAAAACCATAAACAATTTCAAATGGTGAGTAAGATGTAGAGGAATGAATACTACGATTATATGCAAATTCAACAAAAGGCAAACAATCCTCCCAAGTTTTTAAGTTCTTATTAATAATAGTACGCAATAACTGAGTCAAAGTCCTATTAACAACCTCGGTCTGGCCATCAGTTTGGGGGTGGCAAGTAGTAGAATACAAAAGTTTAGTTCCCAACTTACCCCATGAAACTTTCCAAAAGTGACTAAGGAATTTGACATCACGATCTGAAACTATACTCCGTGGAATCCCATGGAGTCGTACTACTTCTCTAGAGAACAAGTCAGCAATGTTAATGGCATCATCAGTTTTATGACAAGCTATAAAGTGTGCCATCTTACTGAACCTATCAACCACTACAAAGATGGAATCGCTACCTTTCTTAGTCCTAGGTAAACCCAAGATAAAGTCCATCGATACATCTACCCATGGCTCATTAGGTATAGGCAATGGTGTATACAACCCATGAGGCATAACCTTAGATTTAGCCTGTTTACAAGTTAAGCATTTATCACACAAACGCTCAATATCTCTCCACATTTTAGGCCAATAAAAATGTTCACTCAATACTCCTAGGGTTTTGGCAATGCCAAAGTGCCCCATTAAACCTCCCCCGTGTGCTTCCCTCACTAACAACTCACGCATACTACAAATAGGAATGCATAATCTATTTTCCCTAAACAGGAACCCATCATGTTGGTAGAATTTACTAAAAGCAGACTTTGCACATGCAGCATAGATAGTACTAAAGTCAATATCACTAGCATAAAGTTCATTAATAAATTCAAACCTAAGCATTCTTGCACTCAATGAAGTAAGTAAAGCATACCTTTGCGATAGTACATCGACGACAATATTTTCCTTACCTTGTTTGTAGCGGATTACATATGGAAATGTCTCAACAAACTCTAACCATTTTGCGTGTCGTTTGTTCAGCTTACCTTGGCCCTTCAGATGCTTCAATGATTCATGATCTGTGTGGATCACAAACTCTCGAGGCCACAAGTCTCAAGGGCTCTCATTAGTGCATACAACTCCTTGTCATATGTGTGGTATCTCAAAACTGCTCCATTAAGCTTCTCACTAAAGTAGGCAATTGGTCGTTTTTCTTGCATAAGAACCGCTCCAATGCCTATCCCGGATGCGTCACACTCAATCTCAAATGTCTTCTCAAAGTTGGGTAGTGCCAAGACTGGTGCACTGCACAACTTCATTTTCAGATCCTGGAATGCACGCTCATGCTCTTCACCCCATTTGAAGCCAACAGTCTTCTTCACTACTTCAGTCAGTGGTGCTGCAATATTACTGAAGTCTTTAACAAATCTACGGTAGAAGCTTGCTAATCCATGGAAGCTTCTGACTTTTGTCACTGTTGTTGGTGTTGGCCAATCCTGAATTGCCTTCACCTTTTCCAAATCTACCTCGATGCCATCTGCACTCACAATAAATCCAAGGAAAACAATTCTATCCATACAAAAAGTGCACTTATCAAAGTTAGCATATAGTTTTTCTTACCTTAACACATCAAGAACATGCTTCAAATGCATAACATGCTCATCTACTGTTTTACTGTAAACTAAGATGTCATCAAAATAAACCACAACAAACTTACCTAAAAATGCACGCATAACATGATTCATCAATCTCATAAATTTGCTAGGTGCGTTTGAAAGACCAAATGGAATAACTAACCATTCATACAAGCCATACTTAGTCTTAAAAATGCAGTTTTCCACTCATCTCCCTCTCTCATGCGAATTTGATGGTATCCACTCTTTAAATCAATCTTACTAAAAATTTTGGAACCATGCAATTCATCCAACATGTCATCTAGTCTAGGAATGGGGTGGCGATACTTTACCGTAATATTGTTGATAGCTCGACAATCAATGCACATACGCCACGTCCCATCTTTCTTAGGAACTAGAAGCACTGGTACTACACAAGGACTCATGCTTTCCCTTACATACCCCTTGTCCATCAACTCCCGTACTTGTCTTTGTAGCTCATTTATCTCATCGGGATTGCTCCTATAAGTCGGTATGTTAGGAATGACTGCTCCAGGTTCAGTCTATCTGGTGCTCAATACCTCTAATGGGTGGAAGCCCACTAGGTATGTCCTCTGTCAGTACGTCACTGTAATCCTGCAAAAGAGATGAAATAGACACATGAATCAAAGGGTCAGTGTTATTAAAATAAATATGAGGCTATACTTACCTTATCCAAAAAAATAAATAAATATGAGGCTCCTTATAGACTAACAATAACATGAGCTTGCCTTGAACGCTTTCCTCGCTTCACCTTCACCCATGTAGAAACTCTTTTTAACTCTCCTTTTTGTTTCCCCCTCACGTGCACTCACACTCCCCTTGGGAACTCCCACGGCCTTGGCCTTATTTTTCCCACCAGATACATCACTCGCACTAGTCTCACCCAAGGTAGTGATTTCCTTCGCCCTCTCTTTGTCATGCTCAAGTTGCAACTTAACCTGATCTTCATGGACTTGTGCAGGTGTAAGTGGGTATAATGTAATGGGTTTTCCCTTATGCTAAAAGGAATATTTGTTCTTGAACCCATCATGAATAACCTTCTTATCAAACTGCCACGGCCTGCCCAAAAGAATATGCCCAACATACATCGGTATCACATCACATAGGACATCATCTGTGTATGGCCCAATGGTAAAGCTAAACAATACCTGCTTTGTCACACTTATTTCCCCACAATCATTTAACCACTGCAACTTGTAAGGCTTCGGGTGTCTCAAGCAACTCAACCCCAATCGCTCAATCAAAGTTGTGTGCTAGCAACATTAGTACAACTGCCCCCATCTATGATCATACTACACCCCTTGCCATTCACACGGCACCTAGTATGGAATATGTTCTCCCTCTGCTGCACACTCTCATCCTCTACAACATGTGCACTCAAAGCACGCTTGACAACTAAGGATAAGTTATTCAGCGAGTATGCAGCTCCCTCATGGTCACTAACATCCTCCAACTCTGGCATCTCCTCCTCAACCTCAATATCGGTAGAGTACACCTCTCCACTCTTTTTATCAATCACTAAGGTACGCCTATAGGGACATTGTGAAGCATAGTGTCCCATGCCCAAACATTTGAAGCACTTTACATCCTTAGTTCTAGTAGCTGAACCCTAAGGTTTTTGTCTAGTTTTGCTCGGTTCTGCAACCTATTTACCCTTGGCACTAGGTTCGGCCCTAGGCTTATTAAAGCCTCCACTGAACTCACCTCTAGGCTTGTCAAAGCCTCCATCTCGCTTCTCATTTGGAACCCATTTTCCCTTCCATGCAGAAGTAGCCTGAGTACCAAATCTGGATATTGACCTTTTCTTGAGTTGCCTTTCTACCTTGATAGCATGTGAAGCATATCCTCCAAATCAACATAGTGATGCAACTCCACCATGTTTGCAATCTCTCTATTCAAGCCCCCTAGAAACCGTGCCATAGTAGCTTCTGCATCCTCAACTACATTTTCCCTGATCATGGCAATTTCCATCTCGGTGTAATAGTCATCAACACTCTTGGTCCCCTGATACAAATGTTGTAGTTTCTGATATAATTCCCTATAGTAATGGCTGGGTATAAATCTCTTTCTCATGAGACCTCTAAGGTCTGCCCATGTCTGAACCGGTCTCTCATAATTTCTACTCCGAGTAGAGACAAGCTGATCCCACCAAATCATAGCATAATCGGTAAACTCAATCGCTGCCAGATTGATATTCTTCTCGTCTGAGTAGTGATGACAGTTGAAAATCAATTCTATTTTCCTTTCCCATTCTAAATAAGCTTCAGGATCATTCTTGCCATGGAATGTTGGTATCTTGATCTTGATGCTACCTAGATCACCATCAACATCTCCTCGTCTACCATATCCCTTCCTATCATAATCCCATATTCTGGCATCAAATGCACCTCTATCATCAAACCGTCTATCCCTCCTAGCATTCCTTCTATCATGCCCAGGCTGAAATCTCTCCTCCACATCATCAAGACCATCAGAATCATCAAACTCATTTTCAGCTTCCTCTTCATCTGGTGGTACATACTGTGGTGGTACACGTCGAGGTGGCACATTATGAGGTGGTGGTACATTCTGAGGTGGTGGTATATGCTGGGGTGGTGGTGCTCTGGGACCGCTACCAGTTTGAATACTCTCAACACTCTTGGTCAATCTCTCCAAAGTAGTATTCATGTTCTCCATCATATCTGTAAATTTCCTATCCAAAGCCTCAAGCTTTTCATCAGCGGTTAGACCTGCCATCTCAACACTAAAAAAATAGATTAGAAATAACAAGAAAGTAAAGCAAATATGTAAATCCTCACAATCTCATGTGTTTACACTCGAATGATATCACTCCACTCGTGTTTGCACTCTATTGGCTTTTACCCGATACTGTGCTCACAATCACTGCCTTTTACCACTCTTGAGTTCTTCCTCAATTCAAATGTGAATCACACTCAATCCAAGAATACAAAACCAAGTGTAGTCCTCAAGCTAGCATGAAACACAACGGACCCAATAATATATATATATATATAGGGCAGGCGGAAAAAAAATGTGAACAGGAATAGCAATGACGAAGACTCAATCAATAATACTTAAGCTAGAGTAATTAGAAAAAAGAAGTAAACAATTAGCATAATGGAAAAAAAATAAGCATGCAAATTCACGGTCGTATGCAATTTCGGGAGAAAATTTGGCACCTCTATAGAAATTTTGATGGAATACCCTTCACGGACACCCAAATGATAATATGGAACAAACTAAATTCAACCATTTTTTTTTTTTGTTGCTCAAGTGATCACTATCACTCAAGTCTTTTTTTTTTTTTTTTGATAACTTCAGAAGCTGTTTAAGGTTCTTATTTCAGTAGCTGATTAAGGTTCTGATTACAGAGGTTGATTTAGGTTCTGATTTCAGAGGCTGATTTTCAGGGTCTGATTTCAGAGGCTTTTGGTCAGAGTCTGATTTCAGAGGCTACTGGTCAGTGTCTGATTTCAGAGGTTACTTTTCAGGGTCTGATCTAAGAGGATACTGGTCAGGGTCTGATTTCAGAGGCTACTGGTTAGGGTCTGATTTCAGAGGTTACTTTTTAGGGTCTGATTTCAGAGTCTGATTTTCAGAGGCTAATCTTCAGGGTCTGATTTCAGAGACTAAGTTTCAGGGTCTGATTTCAGACTTCACTAGGGTTTTAGAAATAAATCACTCAGCCGCCAAAGAACATGCTTATTTCTTCAACATATGCTAAAGAACAGAAAGTATATGACGAACTGATATGAAGAACAGAACAAAAACCCAGAACTGGAAAATGATAAAAGATGAACTCATATGTAAAACACAACAAAATCAGATCCAGAAAAAAACAAAACGAAAACAGAAACAAGATCCAACAAGAACTGAAACGAAAATAACAAAGAACGAAAATAAAAACAGAATCAAATAAAAAAGAAAAGATATGAAAAATCAGACCTTGGAACCCTGAGCTCTGATACCAAATGACAAGAAACCCACTTGGATTCGAAATTCAAGCAAACCTCAAGCAATGGACAGAACCCCAAGAACCGCGAATTTAATTTTGTAGGAACAAAACCCTTCCAAGGCCACAAAGAAGACCCACAAAGAACTTGCCCTTGAGAACCTTTAAGATGAATCCTTGTAGTGTTTTGCTAGCAATGGAGACACCACTAAGTTTGCCAAACATAGATAAGTCGATTCCAACTTGAAAAGGGGAATCCCTCCCTTACAAGAATTCGGCCATAGCCAAAGCTTTAAGCTTTTGAGTTTTACAAATTTTGTTGATTGTCCTCCAAATGAAAAAGAAAGAAAGCTTAAATAGTGTTACAAAGAGAAACCCTAAAGGCATAAAGACAACAATGCCCCTAAAGGCTAAATTATAAAAATACCAAAGTTTTCAAGTCTTCAAAGGCCTTTGAAGCTGATTTGGGCCAAGTGAAGTGGCTTTGGGCCCTCTCTATTGAAGCCCACATGCGTCTCTATTTGTTTGTTGCAATCGGCCATAAAACTCTGAACTAATCCCGCCATTGCTTCTCTGAGTCTTTTGGTCCTCTGCCTCGTAATTGGCCCTTCTGGTACTTGTAATGGGTCTTTTGCTTTGTTGTCGGCCTGGATCATGTCAATATGCCCTTAATCGCGGTAAGACCTTCCAGTAAAAAGTCACTAATTTCAAGTTTTTTGTTAAACGTTTGGATATTTCCAGTAACTTTGTAGAGTAGCGTAATTGCAGAAATTGAATTGTTTGAGTATTAGTAGATTGAATATGTGCATTTGGTAGAATCCGAGTGAAAACGGAACGAATTGGATCGATCCGATAGGTTATATAAGTTTTCGATTAAAGTGGACTTTTCGCGTATTGATGTGTTTTTATCATAATGTTAGATATGAGATATATATGATGATACGATAATGTTTAGATAAATATAGGAAGGTTTGGAGGGTTCGGGACCCTTCCGTAGCGTTTGTAGAAACTTTTTCGAAATATTTTCAAAAAATGAGTAAACTGAGGATTTAAGTTAACTAGTGGCAAGAATTAGTTTTGTAATGATTTTTTCAGATAAACAAAACTGAAATCATTGAAATCGGACTTAAGATGATTGTCCCAAAAAGATCCGGAATTTTATCTTAAGGTCATTCGCCATTTATTTTGGCAGACTTGACTAGGACCTGGAGTGCTCGCGAAGCCAGGTAAGTGACTCATGCGATGAATACTTGCATAATTGATTCATGTTTAAATGTATATATAGACTATTGATTTGTTTATGATAAGTCGAGACTAGTTAAGGGGTAGTTTGAGAACGGAGTTCAAGGATATGTTTAGTTAAGTGAAACGACCATCACCAATATGACTTTTGTTATTCCTATGATATAAAGTGAGATGTTTAATGATCTTAATGTCTCTATGTATGTATTGATGTGTTTTGAAGTGAAATATTTGATGAGCTTAATGTCTATGTGTGTGTATGAATGTACGTAAATGTATGAACCTGTAACGATATGTATATGTATATATGAATGAATATGTATATGTATAAGTATATGATCTCGTAATTGTATACTTATAAGATGATAAGATAAGTATGATTTAAGTGTATAAGATCGGTAAAGAAAACAAGTTACAATTTTTGAATTTGTATTAGCACATGTGGATGTGTGTTATTGTGATAGGTTTGTTATTGACTAATGCATATGGTTTAGCTATATAGAGGTTGAGTTGGTATAAGCCTTTTATGAGTGATAGAAGTAAGTGATTGGTAAGATACGGATATGAATGAAAACATATATTTGGTAAGATATTGTATCAGTCTTTCAGATAAAATTTATGAAACAACATATATTTGATCGATAGGTAAATGATATGAGGACGGTAAAAGACTATGGTATCAGAATTCGAAGTAATGATTATATTCATATATTTGATGTATATATACTTATGTGTACGATGATTTAGATGATAAGCAATGTTTGACATGTGTATGCTTGTGTATGTGGAATCGTGTGATAAGTTTGTGCCACGTGATATGTGTGCATGCTTGTATGTTTAATTAATTGATAAACTTGTGTTGTAGTAGTTGAGCTAGTTAAGGATCCATTCGGACAAAATTCATCTCATACCTATTCTAAAATAGGTAATGAGTCACATACGAGCATTGTATGTGTAAGTCAGCCATATATATATATTGTTTGATTATGTGATTCGTGATGTATTGGTTGTTATGTATGCTTCATTATTGGTTGCATGATGGCTATATGTATGTTTGAGTGTATCTTTGTGTGACAGAATCTGTGATATTTATAGACTCTGTGTACTATTGGGGAATAAATGAATTACTTGAAAACTGATGTGAATATCAGTTGTTATAAAGTGTATTTGTTAAGTTGTATTGGTATGTATGTATATATGTGTAAGAACTCTGAAATTATATTTTCATGTATATAAGAGAAGTGTGCTACGGTATGTGCGAATGCATGTGAATCTTGAATGTTAAGCTATAGTAAAGTTATCGTAATTAAAGAAAGTTAAAAGTGGTTTGATTTGGTATTGAAGATAGTTTGTAATCGAATAAAAGAAAGTTTGTTTAGTTTATCGATTTGATGATACTTCAAAGATGTGCATTCGTAATAGAATTTAAGAATGTGACTTAATGATTCTTGTTATTGAAATGGTTTTTATGTAAGATGACATATTCTATGATATTCGTACTGATGTCTTGTGTGATTTGGATGTTTGGTTTAGATTGATGTATATGTGAACATGTAGACATTGAAATTTGACATGGGTAAAGTATAAAGGATAATAACAAGTTAATAAATCTGAACTTATAATAATTTAGTAATTATGATAAACTGCTGATATGCATGATTAGTATGTTTGTTTGTAGTACTAGCATGGTTACTTACTGAGTTTTAAAACTCACACCATACTAGGTTGCTAGTTTTACAGGTTGGCTTCTTGATTGGTCAACCATGATAGCTTTGGAAGTTATGCTTGAGACGCTGATCACCTAAGCAGCAGTCACCCTCGCAAGTGTCATGGGAAAAGTTTTAGAGGTCTAGGATTTGTGATTAATATTTTATTTATCGTGTTGAGCACTTTTTTTTATATATATTAAGTAAAAGTTTTGATTGCTTATGATGTTGTGGGAATAGAGCCCTTGAATGTTGATAGATAATGTAGGCATATAGCCCTTTAGTGTTGATTTTGATTTGTTTTGTGTGGACCTAAGGTCCCTTTGTATGTTGGATGTTCTTTATCAGGTTTCTTTTGATGCTGGACTTTGATATAGGTTGTCCAATTTTAGGACACATGACAAGAAACCCACTTGGATTCGAAATCCAAGCAAACCCCAAGCAACGGACAGAACCCCAAGAACCGCGAATTTGATTTTGTACGAACAAAAACCCTTCCAAGGCCACAAAGAAGACCCACAAAGAACTTGCCCTTGAGAACCTTTAAGATAAATCCTTGTAGTGTTTTGCTAGCAATGGAGACGCCACTAAGTGTGCCAAACTTAGATAAGTCGATTCAAACTTGAAAAGGGGAATCCCTCCCTTACAATAATTCGGCCATAGCCGAAGCTTTAAGCTTTTGAGTTTACAATTTTGTTGATTACCCTCAAATGAAGAATAAAGTAAGCTTAAATAGTGTTACAAAAAGAAACCCTAAAGGCGTAAAGACAACAATGCCCCTAAAAACGAAATTACACAAATATCAAGTCTTTAAGTCTTCAAAAGCCTAGGAAGCTTTATTCTAAACTGATTTGGGCCAAATGAAATGGCTTTGGGCCCTTTCCATCGAAGCCCACATGAATCTCTATTTGTTTGTTGCAGTCGGCCATAAAACTCTGAACTAATCCCGCCATTGCTTCTCTGAGTCTTTTGGTCCTCTACCTCGTAATTGGACCTTCTGGTACTTGTAATGCGTCATTTGTTTTGTTGTCGGCCTCGATCATGTCATCCCCTCCCTCTTGAAAAGGATTCGACCTCGAATCTGTACCTGCATCAAAAAGAGTTAAGTCAGAAACATTAAATGTAGCAGACACATTATACTTACCTTGTAAATCCAGCTTGTATGCATTGTCATTAATCCGTTCCAAAACTTGAAATGGACCATCCCCTCTCGGTTCTAGCTTAGATTTACGTTGTTCAGGAAATCTCTCCTTGCGCATGTGTACCCAAACCCAATCTCCAGGCTGAAATACCACACGCTTTCTTCCCTTATTAGCATGAGAAGCATATTGCTCATTCTTTCGTTGTATTTGCTCTCTTGCTTTATCATGTATGTGCTTCACCAAATCGGCTTTCCGTTTTCCATCTAGCCCTGCATGCTCATCAACAGGCAAAGGTAACAAATCCAATGGAGTTAGTGGCTGAAAACCATAAACAATTTCAAAAGGTGAAAATGATGTAGAAGAATGAATGCTACGATTATATGCAAACTCAATAAATGGCAAACAATCTTCCCAACTCTTCAAATTCTTGCCAACTATAGTGCGCAATAATTGTGATAAAGTCATATTAACTACCTCTGTTTGTCCATCAATCTGTGGATGACATGTGGTAGAATACAATAGTTTGGTGCCTAGTTTAGCCCACAACACCTTCCAAAAATGGCTAAGGAACTTAACATCTCTATCAGATACAATACTCCTAGGTATACCATGGAGTCGCATTATGTCTCTGAAAAATAAATCTGCAATGTTTGTAGCATCATCGGTTTTATGACAGGCAATGAAATGAGCCATTTTACTAAACCTATCAACTACAACAAAGATTGAATCCCTTCCCCTCTTTGTCCTAGGCAAACCTAACACAAAATCCATCGATATATCAACCCAGGGTTCACTAGGTACAGGCAAAGGAGTATAGAAACCATGTGGCATTAATTTAGATTTAGCATGCTTACATGTTAGACACTTATCACAAATACGCTCAACATCACGTTTCATTTTAGGCCAATAAAAGTGCTCATGTAAAATAGCTAAAGTCTTAGTAATCCCAAAATGCCCCATCAAACCTCCCCCATGCGCTTCCTTCACAAGCAACTCACGCATACTACAAGTAGGAACACACAACCTGTTCGCTTTAAATAAGAATCCGTCATGAATGTAAAACTTTCCAAAAGATGACTTTGCACAAGTAGCAAAAATCTCACCAAAATCAGAATCACACTCATATAATTCCTTAATCAAATCAAATCCCAACATCCATGCATGCATTGAAGTAAGTAAAACATACCTGCGAGATAATGCATCGGCCACTATGTTTTCTTTACCTTGCTTGTAGCGTATAACATATGGAAATGACTCAACGAATTCCATCCATTTTGCGTGTCGCTTATTCAGCATACCTTGACCCTTCAAGTGTTTTAATGATTCATGGTCGGTGTGGATCACGAACTCTTTAGGCCACAAGTAGTGCTGCCAGCGCATATAACTATTTGTCATACGTGGGGTACCTCAAAGCTGCTCCACTCAGCTTCTCACTAAAATAGGCTATTGGCCGCTTTTCTTGCATGATAACTGCTCCAATACCTAACCCTGATGCGTCGCACTCAATCTCAAATGTCTTCTCGAAGTTGGGTAGTGCTAAAATGGGTGCACTGCATAACTTCGCTTTAAGGTCCTGGAATGCTCGCTCTTGCGCCTCGCCCCATTGAAAACCAACTGTCTTCTTTACTACCTCAGTCAATGGCGTGTCAATGCTACTGAAGTCCTCGAAAAATCTCCTATAGAAGCTCGCTAACCCATGAAAGCTTCGGACTTCTGTCACTGTAGTTGGTGTAGGCCATTCCTGAATTGCCTTTACCTTCTCCACATCTACCTCGATGCCATCTGCACTCACAACAAAGCCAAGGAAAACAATTATATCCATGCAAAATGTGCATTTGTCAAAGTTAGCATACAATTGTTCTTTTTGTAAAACATCAAATACATGCTCCAAATGCATTACATGCTCATCTACTGTTTTACTATAAACTAAGATGTCATCAAAATAAACCACAACAAACTTACCTAAAAATGCACGCATAACATGATTCATCAATCTCATAAATGTGCTAGGTGCGTTTGAGAGACCAAATGGCATAACTAACCATTCATACAAGCCATACTTAGTCTTAAATGCAGTTTTCCACTCATCTCCCACTCTCATGCGAATTTGATGGTATCCACTTTTTAAGTCAATCTTACTAAAAATTTTGGAACCATGCAATTCATCCAACATGTCATCTAGTCTAGGAATGGGGTGATGATACTTTACCGTAATATTGTTGATAGCTCGACAATCAACACACATACGCCACGTCCCATCTTTCTTAGGAACTAGAAGTACTGGTACTGCACAATGACTCATGCTTTCCCTTACATACCCCTTGTCCATCAATTCCCGTACTTGCCTTTGTAGCTCTTTTGTCTCTTCGGGATTGCTCCTATAAGCCGGTCTGTTAGGAATGACTGCTCCAGGTATGAAGTCTATATGGTGCTCAATACCTCTAATGGGTGGAAGCCCACTAGGTATGTCCTCTGTCAGTACGTCACTGTAATCCTGTAAAAGAGATGAAATAGACACAGGAAGCAAATGGTCAGTGTTAGTAAAATAAATATGAGGCTCCTTATAGACTAACAATAACATGAGCTTGCTAGCCTTGAACGTTTTCCTCGCTTCACCCTCACCCATGTAGAAACTCTTTTTAACTCTCCCTTTTGTTTCCCCCTCACGTTCACTCACACCCCCCTTGGAAACTCCCACGGCCTTTGCCTTATTTTTCTCACCAGATACAACACTTTTACTAGTTTCGCCCAAAGCGGTGTTTCCCTTCGCTCTCTCTTTGTCACGTTCAAGTTGCAACTTAACCTGATCTTCATGGACTTGTGCAGGTGTAAGTGGGTATAATGTAATGGTTTTCCTTTATGCTGGAAAGAGTACTTGTTCTTGAACCCATCATGAATAACCTTCTTATCAAACTGCCACGGTCTGCCCCAAAGAATATGTCCGGCATGCATCGGTATCACATCACATAGGACATCATCCGTGTATGGCCCAATGGTAAAGCTCAACAGTACCTGCTTTGTCACACTTATCTCCCCACAATCATTTAACCACTGCAACTTGTAAGGCTTCGGGTGTCTCAAGCAGCTCAACCCCAATCGCTCAATCAAAGCTGTGCTAGCAACATTAGTACAACCGCCCCCATCTATGATCATACTACACCCCTTGCCATTCACACGGCACCTAGTATGGAATATATTCTCCCTCTGCTGCACACTCTCATCCTCTACAACATGTGCACTCAAAGCACGTTTGACAACTAAGGATAAGTTATCCAGCGTGTATGCAGCTCCCTCATGGTCACTAGTATCCTCCAACTCTGGCATCTCCTCCTCAACCTCACTATCGGTAGGGTACACCTCTCCACTCTTTTTATCAATCACTAAGGTACGCCTATTGGGGCATTGTGAAGCATAGTGTCCCATGCCCAAACATTTGAAACACTTTACATCCTTAGTTCTAGTAGTTGCTCCCTCAGGTTTTGGTCTAGTCTTGATCGGTTCTGCAGCCTCTTTACCCTTGGCACTAGGTACGGCCCTAGGCTTATTAAAGCCTCCACTGAATTCGCCTCTAGGCTTGTCAAAGCCTCCATCTCGCATCTCATTCGGAACCCATTTCCCTTTCCATGCAGAAGTAGCCTGAGTACCAAATCTGGATGTTGACTTTTTCTTGAGTTGCCTTTCTATCTTGATAGCCATGTGAAGCATATCCTCCAAATCAACATAATGATGCAACTCCACCATGTTTGCAATCTCTCTATTCAAGCCCCCTAGAAACCGTGCCATAGTAGCTTCTGAACCACACTCAATCCAAGAATACAAACCAAATGTAGTCCTCAAGCTAGCATGAACACAACGAACCCGACAATATATATATATATAGGGCAGGCGGAAAACAAAACGCGAACAGGAATAGTGATGACGGAGACTCAATCAATAATACTTAAGCTAAAGTAATTAGAAATAAGGAGTAAACAATTAGCACAATGGAAAAAAAATAAGCATGTAAATTCACGGTCGTATGCAATTTCGGGAGAAAATTTGGCACCTCTATAAAAATTTTGATGGAATACCCTCCACGGGCACCTAAATGATAGTATGGAACAAACTAGATTCAACCAAAAATTTTCACTTTTTTACTCTTTTTTTTTTTTTTGCTCACGTTAGATGCTAAATGTGGTTCTGATTTCAGAGGCTAATTTAGGTTATGATTTCAGAGGCTGGTTTTCAAAGCCTGATTTCAGAGTCTGATGAGGGTCTGAATCCAGGGTCTGAATTCAGAGGCTGCTGGTCAGTGTCTGATTTCAGAGTCGAATAAGGGTCTGATTTCAGGGTCTGAATTCAGAGGCTAATTTTCAGAGGTTACTGGTCAGGGTCTGATTTCAGAGGCTAAGTTTCAGGGTATGATCTCAGAGGCTGATTCAATGGTTAAGTTTCAGGGTCTGATCTCAGAGTCTGATTCAATGGTTAAGTTTCAGGGTCTGAACTCAGAGTCTGATTTTAGAGGCAGATTTCAAAGGTTACGTTTTAGGTCTGATTTCAGAAGCTAAGATTTCACGGTCTGATTTCAGACTTCACTTAGTTTTTCAGGGTCTGATTTCACACTTCACTAGGGTTTAGAAACAAAACACACAGCCGCCAAGAACATGCTTATTTCTTAAACATATGCTAAAGAACAGAATGACTATGACGAACTGATAGGAAGAACAGAACAGAAACCTTGAACTGGAAAAAGTGATAAAAATGAACTGATATGCAACTAGGATGAACTGACAGGAAGAACATAACAAAAAGATTCAGAACTGGAAAATGATAAAAGATGAACTAATATGCAGAACAACAAAACCAGATCCAGAATATGCTTCACAACAAAACCAGATTCAGAATATAAACAAAATAAAAACAGAAACAAGATCCAACAAGAACTGAAACGAAAATAACAAAGAACAAAATAAAAATAGAATCAAACAAAAGGAAAGATAGAAAAATCAGACCTTGGAACCTTGAGCTCTGATACCAAATGACAAGAAACCCACTTGGATTCGAAATCCAAGAAACCCCAAGCAACGGACAGAACCCCAAGAACCGCGAATTTGATTTTGTAGGAACAAAAACCCTTCCAAGGCCACAAAGAACTTGCCCTTGAGAACCTTTAAGATGAATCCTTGTAGTGTTTTGCTAGCAATGGAGACGCCACTAAGTGTGCCAAACTTAGATAAGTCGATTCAAACTTGAAAAGGGGAATCCCTCCCTTACAATAATTCGGCCATAGCCAAAGCTTTAAGCTTTTAAGTTTACAATTTCGTTGATTACCGTCAAATGAAGAAGAAAGAAAGCTTAAATAGTGTTACAAAAAGAAACCCTAAAGGCGTAAAGACAACAATGCCCCTAAAAACAAAATTACACAATATCAAGTCTTTAAGTCTTCAAAAGCCTATGAAGCTTTATTCTAAACTGATTTGGGCCAAATGAAATGGCTTTGGGCCCTTTCCATCGAAGCCCACATGCATCTCTATTTGTTTGTTGCAATCGGCCATAAAACTCTGAACTAATCCCGCCATTGCTTCTCTGAGTCTTTTGGTCCTCTGCCTCGTAATTGGACATTCTGGTACTTGTAATGCGTCCTTTGTTTTGTTGTCGGCCTGGATCATGTCAACACATCATGTCAATTTTTCTCTAAATTTGGAGGCTTATGGAGATGGGTTAATCTTGTCTTCTGCCGGTAGCACCTTCCTTTGGCGGGGTATTACATTGGTAGTCTCATGTATGCTGTGTTATGCACAAGATTGGACATCTAATTTACAGTGGGAGTAGTCAGTAGGTTTCAGTCTAACCCACGATTAGATCATTTGGTGGCTATGAAACATATTCTCAAGTATCTTAAGAGAATGAGAAATTATATGCTTGTATATTCTTGTGAGGATATGATCCTCAAGGGGTTATACAGACTCTGATTTTCAGACAATTTCGATTATAGGAAATCAATATTTGGATCAGTGTTTACCCTGGGTGGTAGGGCCATTGTGCGTAAAACAATCTTGTATTGCTGACTCCACCACGGAGGCTGAGTATGTAGTACTTGCTTTGCAAGATATGGATAAAACAACATTGTTCTTGGGAGATCTGGAAGTTGTTCCAGATATGGATAAATCACTCATAATTTATTGTGATAATAGTGGTGAAAGTGGAGAATTCCAAAGAACCAAGAAGCGACAAGATGGGAAAGCATATAGAGAGAAAATGTCATCTCATCATGGAGATAGTGCAGAGATGAGACATTTCTATCATGAAGATTGCATCCGCAGAGAACCTGACTGATCTGTTTACAAAGACCTTGTTGGCTAGAGTGTTTAAAGGTCACCTAGATGGTCTAGGATTACTTGACTTGTCCCGTTTTCTCTAGTCCAAGTGGAACATTGATGGGATTTATGCCCTAGAGCTTCATGTAATGTAAACGAAATTATTTTTTATGAAATAAAAATTACATTATTCATTTATCAAAGGGTTTGATTAATTTCCATGTTGTAAATTATCTTGTTTACCCTTGATTACTCATATGCCTTCAAACTTAGTATATGAGTGTCATACACAATATGATTTAAAGTTAGTAATATAAAATAGTCTGTAAAGATCAAACAAAATAGGTACTTTGTTTACGGTTTATCTAGAGTTGTGGTCCATTATATAATTGTATAGCGACCATGATCCGGGATCGTCTATCTGGTGACATGAAAACGAAGGCATATTATATGATATGATCATATAAGATTGGACCCATATAGAAATGAGTTTCTTATAAAATCTGTTAAATAAAGAAATTCATTTCAATATACTAGATGGTCATATATGTATTGATCTGAATCCTGAGTATACTACAAACTCCTGCATGGCAGGCTATGCCCTTTGATTTACAAAGGTGAGGTTGGTGTAGCAATCCCGACCAATAGCTATGTACTTTGGGGACATGGTTGGGTGTGTAGCTGTGGATGTTTTTACATAGATAGGGAGTTCACTCCTTCTTGCGAGAAGTAAAAGAGTATCTTCATTAAGGGTTTATTTGGTACTTGAACAATTAGAGTGTTCAAGTCTTTCTATTATAAGTTGAAAGATTAATCTTCATAATGGTTATGAATAAATCGTTCATCAAATAATCAATGGCACTTAATAAAATAATTAGAGGGGTATAATGTACATTATGACACATCTCTAATTATGAGATACTCGTGAAGGGCCAATCCACATGTAATGACTATATCGATGGACACCGACATAGTTCGGCTTATATTATCTATCTACGACAACGAGAGTGAATCTCCGGGTTTTTAGTGGAATAACCCGAAGTTAATAATTCGGAATATTGAAATTATAATTTAATTAATATTCCAGGATTATTAGAACTTAGAACGAAGGTTCATTTGGTCCCCGTGCTAGCTCATTAAATTGTAGCATATTAAATATAATTGGATTGTCCAATTATATACTCACATATGTATGTGTGTATATATATTAATATGATTAATAATATTATTTTGTCACACTTGAAACTATATGTTAATTTTAATATATGGTTTTTTAAATAAATGATTTTATGAAAATTGTTTTTTTATAAGTTATTAAAATATATTATATAATTTAATAAAGTTTTTAAATTATGAATTTTCAAAATTGTATTTTGGAAATCCTCTAGTTGGTATGGAAGTTACATTTTTAAAATGGTAAATACATATTCGTTTTTGTAATATCTTTTTTTATTATAATGACATTAAGGAAAAAAATATTTTGATGTTACAATTGCGAGGGCTGGCCGAAACTTGTGTCATAAGAAAGGGAAGGGTTTTGTTTTATTTTGTAAAATAAAACCTTAAGTATAAAAGGATAAGTGTTATTCTTTTTTTAACCTAATCCAATTTTCCAAACTGTAGCCACCGCAATTCATCTTTTCTCTTTAGAGTTGAAAGAAAAGAAGAAGAGAAAAACAAAACCAAAATAGTTATGTGACAATTGTTTAATCTCTAAAGTGTTAAGAGGTTAGTTTGCGAGTCTAGCCTACACTAGTTTCCGTTAGTTACGAGACATAGCACGGAAGGTCGTTTGGTGTCGAATGAAAAATCATAATCTTCTTCGTTTCTTTTCTACCTCACGGTCGTGAATAGATTTTGCTCACTGCCGCCACTTTGTGTTGTATTTTTAGCTTCGGTTTGATTTTGTTTATTGTCCAGAAAATTGAGAAATATTAAGGGGTGTTTCAAGAGTGTTGTAGGGCTATTTTTTTTTGGTGAAAACCATACTTGAAACACTGGTGTGGTTAACACAAAAAAGGCTAATTTCGGCAGTGAGCTGGGCGCATTTGGGTCCAAAACAGTCCAGATCTGAGTCACTATTCGTGGACTGAAATTTTGTTTAAAAAGAAGTAAAATTTCAGTGAATGAGCTGACTACATTCGGCCAAGCAAAGGGAAGGGTAGAAAAAATTTTCAAAGCCGATCTTGGGTGCCTAAAGCACTTCCACTGCGCTAGGAAATCGGTTCCTACACATTCTGCAATCGCTAGGGACTAACCACCTACTGCCATTCTGTTAGTCAACACGTCCAGGTTAAAGGCCATCAAATAATTTATCTGCAAGAAGATCAAACGAGGTTAGTAAATGAATGAGAAATTGATTAAAAAAAGGCATCGAGTTGAATATTTCTTACCTTTTGGAGAAAGGAGGAAATTTTGGTGATGGCATCCTCAGGTGATTTTTTTGAAGGAAACAACATCTTCGAATGTTAAGAGATGAGGTTTCTTATCAACGAGAGCGGCTGAGGCCTTAATGATTGAGGTGGCAAATGTGTAATGAGTCGGGGTCGAGAATAGCTCTATTCTCCCTGAGCTTGGCGCTTGCTAGAGCTTGTAACATAAAATGGGTTGATCATTTTTTCGGCCATTGCTGCACCAGAAAGAAAAATACAAGGTAAAATTAAACAAAAGCAAGTTGGGTCAGACAAAAAGTAACAGAAAGCAGCAAAAACAATAAATAAAATAGAAAAAATATTAGTAACTACCAGGGTTTCTACTAATTAGAGGAGAGGTACCCGATATTAGACTCGCCCAAGAAGAGATGTGGACCAATTCTAAGTAATGGCCTATGTGTTGGGTGGCCATTTTTTTCCTTACCCTCATTTGGTGATGCACCTTAGGTGGTCCCTTTAACAAGCTACAATGACGATGGACATGTTAGTAAGTTGTGTCTAAAGAATTTATAAGTGATGGAATTTGATAGGGTCGGGTTGTTACCTCTTGCCCTAAAGACGTTCGGGATGGAAATTTGCTCATCATCATAAATCTACTCTTACCCCTATAGGCCCCCTACCTAGAACCATTTTTCCTTAAAATGTTTATTGGTGGCCGGGAGCTTGGTTATTAGACTCTTGCTCGTTGAGTAGGCAGATAGGTAGTACAAACCTTTATACTACTTCGGGTTGGCGTTGAGACTGTAAAGCCACTTCAACTCTTGGACAATTGGCTCACCTAAACTGGCCCGATTCTAAATAACGTATAACATGGTCAGCACTCTCCATTCATTTAATTTCAGCTGGCATAGGGCTAGGTTCATGGCCTCGAGCATATTGGCGAAATATCCCTAAATGGGCAGACTTAAGCCCATATAAAAAATTGGTTGCCTAGACTGCCACCCTTAAGCCCATCTTGGCGAAATATCCCTAAAAATGGTTGCGTATGATACAAATTAAATTTGAATGATTTCTAATTAGATTAAAAATCTAGAATTCAAATTTAAATATGATACATTTAATCTCAAATTCAAATATAGGAAATTATTTCCTACTAGAATAATGATTTTAGTTATACAATTTTAATAAGATTAAAATTATATTCTAATAAGATTAGGATAAAATATTTAAGTCCAATAAATAATTAAACATAATAAAACAATATCATATATTTATCCAATAAGATTGGATAATAAAATATTTTAAATATTTTAAAGAAATTGTGAAGAACTAAAATACATTAGATGTATAATAAATAAGAGACCTAATTTAAATAGACTTGGAATTTAGCTACTTGTTTGACTGATGCATGTCAAGTTGGTGCTGTCAAAAGGGCGATAAGAGCCTAAGAAGTTTGGGTTTTAAGTGGGACCGCTGTGACCCCTCCACTCTTCTGGGAACCTAACTGGTGCATTCTTACATTCAAAAATGCTTTATTCTAAAGTTTAAAATAAATTAAAACTAAAATCCTTCCGAATAATTTAAGTCTATAACATTGTCTTCCATTATTATAATCAAAACCAGAACTGACAAGAACTCACTTGGGTTGGAAACCAAGCAAACCCCCAAGCATTTTCTCAAAACCCCAAGAACTTTGAATACTGATTTTGTAAGAACAAAACCCAACCAAGATCAGCCCCTAACCACCATGAAACTCACGTCCAAGAAGGCCTGATAAAACTTCCATAGCCAAAACAAAGAGATAAGGAGACATAGGATCACCTTGTCGCAACCCACGACCCCCAGAGAAAAAACCATTCAGCTCACCATTAATAGAAACAGAGAATCTCGTAGTAGTCATACACTCCTGAATCCAACCCACCATCCTCTCAGGAATACCAACATTCCTCAGAACCTCAACCAAAAAATCCCAACGAACAGTGTCATAAGCTTTCATCAAGTCTATCTTAAGAGCACACCTCGGGGAACCGCTATTCCGGTGATAATTCCGAACCAATTCCTGACATAAGAGAATATTGTCGCTAATACGCCTTCCCTCGACAAAAGCAGATTGATTCTGACTGATCACTGAAGGGAGAATGACCTTAATTCTGTTCGCAATCAGCTTAGCAATGCACTTGTAAATGGTGTTACAGCAAGAAATGGGCCTATAATCCTTAACCTGGGAAGGGTTAGGAATCTTAGGAATCAGAGCAATGGATGTAGCATTTACCTGCCTCAAAAGACGTCCAGAAGAAAAGAATGAATGAATAGCACATAAGACATACTGATCCGGGTTTCCAGTTCCACTGGCGGTGTTCAAAGGACCGTCTTACTCATCTCTGTTTTGCAGATGACCTTATGATTTTTTGTAAAGCAGATGCATCCTCTGTTTCTTTGATCAAGGATTGTATTGGGCAGTTCAGTGGTTTATCAGGTTTAATTCCGAATCCAGCTAAGAGTCATCTCTTCTCTTCTGGCATCTCTCTTTCTATGCAAGACCAACTGCGAGATGTGTTGAGATTCCAGGTGGGGACTCTTCCTGTGAGGTATTTGGGGGTTCCTTTGATCTCTACTAAACTTAGGGCCTCTGACTGTGCTTCTCTTGTGGATCGTATTGTTATGCGTGCTAAAAGTTGGAGTTGTAAGTTTCTCTCTTATGCTGGTCGGCTCCAGCTTATAAAGTCTGTTTTGTTCTCCATTCAAGTTTATTGGTCTTCTTTATTTATTCTTCCTAAGTCTGTGATTAGGAAGGTGGAGACTATCCTTCGTTCCTTCCTTTGGAAGGGTAGTGCGCTTATCACTACTGGGGCTAGAGTAGCTTGGAGCAAAATTTGTTTACCTCTTAAGGAGGGGGGTCTGGGTATAAAGAGTCTGGAAGCTTGGAATAGAGCAGCTATTGTCAAGCATATTTGGTTTCTCTGTTCTGGTCAGGTTTCTTCTTGGTCTACTTGGGTTTACTCTTATTTACTGAGGGGGAGAAGTTTTTGGGAGATCCCTCGTCCTTCTGATTGCTCTTGGAGTTGGCGTAAGATTTTGGAGCTTCGTTCTTGGTCCCGTCGGCGGATGAGAGTGTGTATTGGGAATGGCGAGTCGACTTTATTGTGGTTTGATAATTGGCATCCTGTAGGCCCGATTGAGTACTCATTGGGCGAGAGAGTGATTTATGATTCTGGCTTGGATAGGATGGCGAAAGTTGCTTCCATTATCTCTGATTCTGCTTGGCATTGGCCCCCTTCTAGATCTGCTGCTCTTGTTGATCTGGCTCAGACTCACCTTCCGTCTCCTTCTAGTTTGAGGGAGGATATGCTGGTTTGGGAAGATGATAGACATGGGAAATTTTCTGTGGATTGTGCCTGGAATGCTTTGAGGTCGAGGAGACCCGAGATGCCTTGGTCCCGAGTTGTATGGTTCCGGAAATCTATTCCCCGCCATTCTTTTCTTCTTTGGATGTCCATTCAGGGAGGCCTGTGTACTCAGGACAGTCTAATGAAATTTGGTATATCCTCTTGCTCGCGGTGTATCCTTTGTGGTTGTTCGAGTGAGGACATCGATCATCTTTTTTTTCAGTGCCTCTTTTCTTTGAGGGTTTGGTCGTCTGTGCTAGCCATGTGTGGTTTAGACTGGAGCTGTCGAGATTGGCGCCAAACTATTGAGTGGCTTTGTCAGTTCTCTGGTGCCTCTTTATATCATCTTCTGGTTCGTCTGTCCTTTGCAGCGTCAGTTTACCATATATGGAGGGAGAGGAATGCTCGCACTCATGATATGCCTCTTAGGCCAGTTTCTGTTCTTCTATATGATATTGTTTTTGATGTTCGGAATCGTATTAGTTCTTTACGTAAGGTGACTCCATCTTATGACAATAAATGGCTTCACCTTTCGTGGCACTTGCCCGATGACATCTTTAGTTGATCTATTGTAGCCGTTTGGCTTTCTTCTAGGAGGGCTTGTCCTCTCTAGATCCTGGGGGATGCCCCTTTGCTCTTGTATAGTTTTCTTTTGGTTTAATACTTACCTTATCCAAAAAAAACTCACGTCCATGATAACCACAAGCATGAAATCAGATTGTATTTTGCTAGCAATGGAGACGCCACTAAGTTGCCAAGCTTAGATAAGTCAATTTGAACTTGAAAAGGGGAATCCCTCCCTCAACAAGGTTTCGGCCATAGCCATGGAAAGCTCAAGCTTTTCTCTCTTTCAAATGTTGTATATTACGTTGGTTGTCTCCAAAATACAAAGAAGAGTCATATAATAAGGGTTATGACAAGAACTCACTTGGTTGGAAACCAAGCAAACCCCAAGCATCTTTCTCAAAACCCCAAGAACTTTGAATACTGATTTTGTAGGAACAAAACCCAACCAAGATCAGCCCCTAACCACCATGAAACTCACGTCCATGATAACCACAAGCATGAAATCAGATTGTATTTTGCTAGCAATGGAGACGCCACTAAGTTGCCAAGCTTAGATAAGTCAATTTGAACTTGAAAAGGGGAATCCCTCCCTTACAAGAAATTTAGCCATAGCCAAAGCTTAAAAGCTTCAAAGTTTGATGAAAATGTCGTGAATGTTATTCCAAAGAAGAAGAAAACAAAGTTTAAATAGGTTACAAAGAGAAACCCTAAGGTGTGAATGGACAAAAATGTCCCTAAAGTGAAATTACCAAAAGACCTGAAAACTACCCAAAACCCACACTCAAGCAAGCACGTCCCCAAAAGTCTTTTCCCACCTAAAGTAGCTTAAAACAATGATTAGAAACTAATCTAACTTAAGCTAATTTGAGGTGCTTACATCAAATAGTAAATTGACGTGCTTACTCAATAAGCAGGTTCTAAGCATAATTAAGCCTAATGGCATAGTCAACCATGCTAATTACATCATAAATAAAGTCAAAATGTCGAGCACAAATGACAAAAATGCCCCCATTTGGCCGAATTCAACATGGTCCCAAAATGGGTGAAATCGGGTCAAAAGGATGCTGGTGCTGAAGCTACTCTGCTATGCTTCAGTCTGAGCTGATCTGGGTCAAATGAAATAGCTTGGGGACCTCTCTGGTTATGCCCATATATGTCTCTGGTGTGCACTTGACTCGGTTGCTGCAACTGGTCACATAACTCTGAGCTAGTCCCGCAAAGGCCTCTCTGATCTTCTTTGCTCTTTGGCGAGTGATTGCCTGTTGGAAACTGCATGGGTTCTTCCAAGTTGTTAGCTGCTGCATGCTGTAATGTCTCTGGTGTGGTTGGACTCATGTCAGGTTACAAGAGAGTAAAAAGACTAAAATGACCCTAGAGCTAAAATTACCAAAATCCCTAAGTCAAGCACCTCAACCACGACCATTAAGGTCCTTTTACACCTAAATAAACTTAAAACAAAGATTAGAAGCTAATCTCAATTAAGCTAATTGAGGTGCTTACATACTATAGTAAATTGACGTGCTTCTAGCTAGGTAGAGATCTAAGCATAATTAAGCCTAATGGAATAGTCAGCCATGCTAATTACATCATAAATAAAGTCAAAATGTCGAGCACAAATGACAAAAATGCCCCCATTTGGCTGAATTCAACATAGTCCCAAAATGGGTGAAATCGGGTCAAAAGGGTGCTGGTGCTGAAGCTGCTCTGCTATGCTTCAGTCTGAGCTAATCTGGGTCAAATGAAATAGCTTGGGGACCTCCCTGGTTATGCCTATATATGTCTATGGTGTGCACTTGACTTGGTTGCTGCAACTAGTCACATAGCTCTGAGCTAGTCCCGCAAAGGCTTCTCTGATCTTCTTTGCTCTTTGGCGTGTGATTGGACCTGTTGGCAACTGTATGGGTTCCTCCAAGTTATTAGATGCATCCTGTAATGTCTCTGGTGTGGTTGGACTCATGTCAAGAACTCTTTGTTATTCTTGATTACTTGGCCCTCGTCAAGATCAAGTTTAACATCGAATATGTTTAGATTATAAATAATGTTTTGACTTAACCAAAATATTTGATAAGTTGACCCTCGTTATGATAATTTATTTTGGAGGCAAAAGTTCAGTTTCATATAAGATATGATGACAAGAGGTGTCAAGATATGAGTTGTCAACTTAACGATCTATTAGTTACATGAGATGTAATTGGTAACAAGTACCTACCCAATTGAACTTAAATAAAGTGATTAACCCTCGTTGTCATTTTATTTTAAGTAAAATGGGATCATAGCCCATAATAATTTTGTCACTAAGAGGGTTGACAAAATTCAAATAAATAGTGGGAGTAACTATTAGATTAAAAGTCCAAATATCTTATGGTTTATATCAATGCAATAAATCTAATCCAAATTCTCTATTCTTCATATAGGTTTCCAAACAAAACATTAGTAACAATATCTCCCTCCGAAGCATACTTGATGCAAATAAGTTGACTGGACCTAACTTCGTGAATTGGTACCGCAACCTAAAAATTGTTCTTAGGCAAGAAAATAAGGTTTATGTCCTGGAACATAGTGTTCCACCAGAACCTGTCGAAGATGCAACACAAGAGGAATATAATGCTTGGTTGAAGCATTATGATGATAATGAACCGGCGGTATGTGTGATGCTAGGCTCAATGTCATCAGAATTACAAAAGCAAAATGAGTCTATGGATGCGAGCACAATTATAACACATCTCAAGGAGTTGTTTGATGCATCCGCTCGAACTGAAAGATATGATATATCTAAGACTCTGTTTCGATCCATGATGACATATGGTTCTTCAGTTAATGACCATATGCTGAAGATGATTAGCTACATTGAAAAATTAGCTGATCTTGGTTTTATCATGGATCATGGCTTATATATTGATCTTGTATTGCAATCACTGCCAGAGTCTTTCTCTCATTTCATTTTGAATTTTCATATGAACAAGTTGGATGCTACACTTCCTGAATTGCTTAATATATTAAGACTTGCTGAGAAAGACATAAAATCACATAAAGGTTATGTGATGGTAATGAGTGGTTCCAAAAATTTTAAGAAACACCCTAAGAAAGGTTCAAAGGGTAAGACCCAAAAGGCCAACACTCACAATCCCACTGGTGGTGTGACTAAGAAGAACGACAAGGGCTAGTGTTTCTTTAGTGAAAAAGATGGGCATTAGAAGAGAAACTGTGCAAAATACCTCGAGGAAAAGAAAAAGCAAGCAGTTGCTTCTACTTCAGGTATATTTATGATTGAGGTTAATCTTAATAATAGTACATCTTCTACTTGGGTATTGAATACTGGTTGTGATTTTCACATATGTAACAATATGCAGGGCCTCAAGAAGAGTAGAAGACTTCAAAGAGATGAAGTGGACCTATGAGTGGGAAATGGAGCAAGAGTTTTTGTTTTAGCTGTAGGAACTTATTTTTTATCATTACCAAGTGGATTAGTTCTAGAATTAGAAAATTGTTTTTATGTTCCAGTACTTAGTAGAAACATTATTTTCGTTTCTTGTTTGGACAAGGAAGATTTTAATTTTATAATAAATAACAATTGTTGTTCATTTTCATATGATGATATTTCGTATGGTATTGGATATTTAACCAATGGATTGTATATTGTGGAACTAAATAACATTATCCTCAATATAAATAAACAAGATAGTTTAAAAGAATCATACATTTAGCATTGTAGACTTGATCATATTAAAGAAACACGACATGCAAGAATGCATAAATAAGGTTACTTGAACCCTTTGATTATGAATCATATGCAACTTGTGAATCTTGTTTAATTGGTAAAATGACCAAATTTCCTTTTATTGGAAAAATATTACGTGCCACCGAATTACTAAAGCTAGTACATACCGATCTATGTGGCCCTATGTCGATTCAAGCAAAAGGTGGTTACTCTGCTTCATAACCTTTACTGATGATTATTTTTTTTTGGATAAAGTAAGTGTATTAACCAAAAGAAAACAATACAAGAGCAAATGGGCATACCCCAGACTACTAGAGAGGACATGCCCTCCTAGAAGAAAAGCCGAAAGGCTACAAGCAAAATAAGATCAACAGAAGATGTCATCGGGCAAGTGCCAGGATAGGTGAAGCCATTTATTGTCATAAGATGGATTCACCTTCCGTAAAAAGCTAGCACGATTCTGAACATCAAAAACAATATCACTAAGCAGATCAGAAACAGGCCGAAGAGACGCATCATGAGTGTGGACATTCCTCTCCCTCCAATTATGGTAAACTGACGCAGCAAAAGACAGCCGAACAAGAAGATGACGTAAAGAGGCGTCAGAAAACTGACACATCCACTCAACCGTCTGAAGACAATCTCGCCAACTCCAATCTAACCCACACATAGCCAGCACAGTCGACCAGACCCTCGAAGAGAAGAAGCACTGGAAGAAAAGATGATCGATATCCTCACTTGAACAACCACAGAGAATACATCGCGAGCAAGCAGAGATACCGAACCTCATCAAAATATCCTGAGTACAAAGGCCTCCATGAATAGACATCCAAAGCAAAAAGGAATGGCGGGGAATGGCCTTTCGGAACCAAACAACTCGAGACCAATGTACCAAGGTTCCCCTTGTCCGCATGGCATTCCAAGCACTATCCATTGAAAATCCCCCTCTATTATCATCCTCCCAAATCAGCTCATCCTCTCTCATACTAGAAGGATTCGGAAGATGGACCCAAGCCAAATCAACAAGGGCGGCAGACCTAGATGGGGGCCACCACCAAGAAGAATCAGAAATAATGGAAACAATTGTAGCCATCCTATCCAAGCCAGAGTCATAAATCACTCTCTCACCCAACGTATCCACAATCGGACCCATAGGATGCCAAAAATCAAACCATAATAAAGTCTTCTCACCATTCCCAATCCTAACTCTCATCCGCCGCTGGGACCAAGAACGAAGCTCTAAAATCTTACGCCAACTCCAAGAGCAATCTGTAGGGCAAGGCACCTCCCAAAAACTTCTCCCCCTCAACAAATAAGAGTGAACCAAATTCGACCAAGAAGAAACCTGACCAGAACAAAGAAACCAAATGTGCTTAACAATAGCCGCTCTATTCCAAGTATCCAATCTCTTCATCCCCAGCCCCCCTTTAGAGGTAAACAGACTCTACTCCAAGCCACTCTCGCCCCAGAAGAGGTGAGCTCACTACCCTTCCAAAGGAAAGAACGGAGAATCGTCTCCACCTTCCTAATAACAGACTTAGGAAGAATAAATAAAGAAGACCAATAAACTTGAATAGAGAACAAAACAGACTTAATGAGCTGAAGCCGCCCCGCATAAGAGAGAAACTTACTACTCCAACTCTTAGCACGCATAACAATACGATCCACAAGAGAAGCACAATCTGAGGCCCAGAGTTTAGTAGAAATCAAAGGGACTCCCAGATACCGCACTGGAAGAATCCCTTCTTGGAAACCCAGAACATGACGCAGCTGGCCCTGAAGGGTATGAGATATACCAAAGGAGAAGATATGATTTTTAGCTGGATTCGGGATTAAACCTGATAAACCACTGGATTGTCCGAGATAATCCTTGATCAAAGATGAGTGAGACGGTCCTTAGAACACCGCCCATGGAATTTGAAACCCTGATTAAGAGCCATTTTATGAAGTAAGCCTGACAGAACTTCCATAGCCAAAACAAAGAGATAAGGAGACATATGATCACCTTGTCGCAACCTGCGACCCCCAGAGAAAAAACCATGCAACTCCCCATTAATAGACACATAAAACCTAGTAAAAGTCATACACTCCTGAATCCAACCCACCATCCTCTCTGGAAAACCAACAGTCCGCAAAACCTCAACCAAAAAGTCCCAACGAATAGTGTCATGAGCTTTCATCAAGTCAATCTTAAGAGCACATCTCAGGGAACCACCAATCCGATGATAATTTCGAACCAATTCCTGACACAAAAGAATGTCACCGCTTATACGCCTACCCGCAACAAAAGCAGATTGATTATGACTTATCACTGAAGGAAGGATAACCTTGATCCTATTCGCAATAAGTTTAGCAATACACTTGTAAATAGTGTTGCAACACGTTTTGGTTACGTATACTTAATGAAGTATAAGTCTAAATCGTTTGAAAAGTTCAAAGAATTCAGAAACCAAGTAGAGAAATAAACTAGCAAAAGCATTAAGACACTCCGATCTGATCGAGATGGAGAATACTTGTGCTACGAGTTTCAAGACTATCTTAAGGAACATGACATTATTTCACAATGGACTCCTCCAGGGACACCTCAACACAATGGTGTTTCCGAAATGAGAAATCGAACCTTATTAGACATGGTACGATCAATGATGTCTAACACAGATCTTCCAACATCGTTCTGGGGACTAGCATTAGAAACCGATGCTTGCCTTGCCCGATGACATTTTCTGTTGATCTTCTTTTGCTTGTAGCCTTTCTGGTTTTCTTCTAGGAGGGCTTGTCCTCTCTAGTAGTCTGGGGTATGCCCATTTGCTTTTGTATAGTTTTCTTTTGGTTATACACTTACTTTATCCAAAAAAAACACCATATGAGATATGGCATGGAAAACGACCCAATCTCAACTTTATAGAAGTTTGGGGTTGTGAAGCTTATGTGAAGCAATCGCTTGGCTGGAAGCAAGGCCAATTAAATGTAAATTTGTGGGTTATCCAAAAGAAACAATGGGATACTACTTCTACGATCCAAGTGAACAAAAGGTGTTTGTTTCACGGAATGCTATTTTTCTAGAGAAATAGTTTCTTCTAAGAAAAGATAGTGGGAGTAAACTGGAACTTTATGAAGTCCCAGAACCATCAAATGACATTGAATTACCTTTAACTCGTAAAAGATTGGAGGTGGAACAACCACAAGTTCAAGAAATCCGAAAGTTTAGTAGAATACAACATGAGCCAGGAAGATATAGATCTCTCATGGAAGGTAAACATGGTGTATTTGTCGTTGAGAACGATGATCCTACTAGTTATACAGAAGCAATGTCTAACATTGACTCTTCTAAATGGCTTGAAGCTATGAAGTCCGAAATGGATTTAATGCACTCTAACCAAATTTGGAACTTGGTAGATGCACCTGAAATGATAACTCCTATTGGGTGCAAATGGGTCTTTAAAAGAAAGACAAAAGTAGATGGCAAAGTTCAAACCTACAAAGCTAGGTTGGTGGCAAAAGGTTACAAACAAATTCAAGGAATTGATTATGATGAAACTTTTTCGCCAGTTGCCATGTTAAAGTCCATTAGGATTATGCTTGCAGTAGCTGCATATCATGATTATGAGATTTGGCAGATGGATGTCAAAACTGCATTCCTGAATGGATACCTCGTAAAGGATGTGTATATGACATAACCCGAAGGCTTCGTTTCTAAAGGAAACATAAACAAGGTATGCAAGCTACAACGATCCCTTTATGGATTAAAGCAAGCATCTCGGAGTTGGAATCTACGTTCTGATGAGACAATCAAAGAGTTTGATTTTATCAAAAATGAAGATGAACCTTGTGTATACAAGAAGGTTAGTGGGAGCGCAGTCATATTCCTAATATTATATGTGGATGACATATTAATAATAGGAAATGACATTCCAATACTCCAATCAGTCAAACTATGGTTATCCAAGAAATTCTCAATGAAGGATTTAGGAGAAGCAGCCTATATTCTAGGAAATAAATTCTATAGAGATAGATCTAAAAGGTTTATTGGCCTCTCACAATCCACGTACATAGACAAAATTCTTAAAAGGTTTAAGATGGAAGATTCCAAAATAGGCTACTTGCCCATGAGACATGAAATCTATCTCTCTAAGAAGATGTGCCCTAAATCTTCTGAAGAGGTTGAGCGCATGAAACAAATCCCATATGCTTCTGTTATAGGATCAATCATGTACGTTATGTTATGTACATGACCTGATGTGTCTTACACTCTAAGTGTTACGAGCAGATATCAGGTTAATCATGGAAAAGATCATTGGATAGTTGTCAATAATATCCTTAAGTACTTAAGAAGGACTAATGATGTGTTCTTGATTTATGGAGGATGTTATGAGCTCAAAGCATTGGGCTATTGTGATGCTAGCTTTTAGTATGATAAAGATGATAGCAAATCACAATCAGGATACTTTTTACTATGTTTGGAGGTGCAATAAGCTGGAAGAGTTCTAAACAAACTACTACAACAAACTCAACAACGGAAGCCAAGTACATAGCCACTTCACAAGCAGCTAAAGAAGAAGTTTGGATAAAGAAGTTCATCACAGATTTAGGTGTTGTTCCTGATAGTAACAATGTAATTGTGATGTACTGTGATAACACCGGAGCCATAGCACAAGCTAAAGAACCAGAATTCCAAACATGTTCTTAGACGATATCACCTTATTAGAGAGATAATCCAAATAGGTGATGTTAAAATAGAGAAGATTCCTACTAAAGAGAACTTAGCAGATTCTTTTACTAAAGCACTAACCCAAAAGAAGCATGATAGCACGCTGAATTGTTTGGTGTAAATTATCATAGAGATTGGCTCTAGTGCAAGTGGGAGATTGTTAGTTATATGCCCTAGATCCAATAGGGATAAATATGTAATTTTATATTATTGCATTGATTAATATAATTTGGCAGTTTATTTATAAGTATTGTCCCTAAGTAATTTTGACTACTTGCAAAATAAAGTCCTTAGAATGATGATTAAAGAAATTAAATTAGTTTAATTTATGAGATCTAATCATTCTTAAATGTTCCCGATCTTAGAATTATCAATGCAGGACATTGATAAATCCAGTTTAGATCGGCATATGTTATATATGCTTCATTATCGAAGGAAGGTAGCTGATCTCATAAGCTACTAGTGAAAGTGTTCACTTAGGCTTTCGGCTTTTCTTCTAGGAGGACCTATCCTCTCTAGTAACCTGGGGTATGCTCATTTTCTCTTGTATAGTTTTCTTTTGGTTAATATACTTACTTTATAAAAAAAACAAGTACATCGAACTGACCCGCTTGAGAACCCATATGGAGTGTTATCCACATGTCTATGAGATTTCTCTTTGTAACGATAGTATGAATGATCCTTAGAGTTTAGGTCTTCATGGTATCTTGTATGTGGATCATATATGCTTTGACATTACACCTCCGTAGTCCATAGCGAGATTGCGTATATGGTAATGATTATGCAATATGAAAAGCATATGAAGATAGTGGGTGATCAATAAAGGATTCGCCGCTCTGGATAACATAGAGTCGATATCCCAAGAGGCGCGATATGACATAAGTGATAATATAAGTCCACGGCCATGGCGAGTTCTGAAAGGAGATTCAGAAGCTCTGTATATATAATATCAGTTTAAGTCAATATTATGATAGCCATGATTTAATAGAGTAGACATTTTCCATACTCTAGAATCGTTGGCGGGATATGTATGAGGCGAAATGATAGAATTATACGGTAATGGTAAACAGAATAGGTTTCACTAAAGTTAGTATTCTTTCTTAATTGGTGGTCATGATGCATTGCTAGATGTCGCCCCTGATCTATGGAAATTAGTTTCTTAATTAAGGAGTTAATTGAGGATAAATTAATTAGATTGATTTATCTTGACTTATGAAGTCTATAACTATCTCCATTGCGAACATAAGAAAGAACCTAATGGGTCACACACTTTAAAGTATTGAGGAGTTAATGATAAACTATGTAGATTTAAGTTTTAGGACTTAAATGTTAAGTTCTTAAACTTTTGGGTAAATTTGTAATTTCAGAAATTATGGATAAAAATGGAATTTTGGAAATTTTAGGACCAAGGTACAAATCTGGAAATCAGAGGCTTTTTCATAATTTCCAAAAGTACATGGGTCATTTAGTAATTTCCAATTGCATAAGGGCTGAAATATAATTTAGCGAAGTGTTTGTATTAAATTATAATTTCAGATTTATAGTATTCTAATTTGATTAGAATTGATAAATTTTATTTAATTAATTTAATTAAATAAAATATGATAATGGTTGTTTAATTATAATGAATTAAAATTCATATTTTAATAGGATTAAATCTTATCCTATTAATTCTAAATTGATTGGAATCAAAACAACTAAAATCAAAAGCTTACCTTGTTTTCTGTCCTGCAGTGACCTCTCCTTACCCGTGCTTTCTTTCCCTCTTTCTCCCTTTTGTTCTGGTTCGCCGATGCCGGTCTCCAGTTTGTCGATTTTGGGGCCCCGTCGTTCTGTTGGGGGTCGTTTGGCCGTCAGATCTATTGACCGTATGGCTCCATTTGATCCTTCGTCTGATGAAGCTTTTTCGATTCAAAGTTCTCGTTTTGTGCTTTCTGGTTCTTCGTCGGATCCGGTGAACTCTCTAGTTTCTTGTTCTTCGGTTGGTGCCTTAGTGTACGCTCAGGCATCTGGTCCTTCAGCCCAGTCTGCACCTGGGTTGGGTCTTGTTCCTGCTGCTGGCCAGTTGGCTGTCCGAGCTGCTTCTCGTGGTGTTTCTGTGACCGCCGATACTGCTCAGCCTGTGGTTCCTGGCCTTAAGTCTTCTGTTTAATCGTCAGGGCTGTCTTCTTCGGCATCGTTGTCCTTGATTCCGACTTCTCAGCCCAGCATTTCTCGGCATCTGATTGCTCCGGGAACTGCCGATCTACCTAATGTTCTCGGTAAGTCGACCTGTGTGGATTCTTCTCCTGGATCTAGTTTTGACTATCTTGTTGGGGTTGGTTCTTCTGTGTTGGCTGGTGATGCTGCTGCGAGTGTGGTGGATTCTGTTTTTTTGGAGACTGGTTCACAGCCGGTAGTGGTTTCTGGCCATGGGGATGTTGGGAAACCTGTTGGTGAGGAGTTGAAGTCCTCGGCAGTGGTAATTTTGTTTGATGCTGGGACTGATAATGGTGTTGCTTTGGGGCATGTTGTTGGTACTGGGGGCATTGTTGGTGGATTGAGTTTAGGGTCTGAACTATTGCTTTCTGTGTCTGAGGCTGTTTTTGGGTCTACCTCTGCTTTTGGACAGAATGATGTCCAGTTGACAGGCGTAAGTGAGATTGGTGATGCTTTGGGTGTGATTCAGGTTGCTATGTCTGTTGCTAATGAGGCTCCTACAGTAGCATTGGGGGTAATGGTTCTGCTTGTCCTAAAAGTTATGCTAATGCGCTGAATGGACCTAAAGGAGTAAATCCTCTTTACTCGACATGTTTTTCTACCACACTACATTATGTTCAACCAAATGTTATTGATGGTAAGGTTATAGTGTGCCCTCCTGCTGAAGTTATTGAAGAGGGTAGTGTGTATTAGCTGAGTATATTAGTTGGTTACTTTGTGGGTAAAAGACTCCCTTTTCAAACTGTCAACTCTATTGCGCACAAGTTATGGGGGAGGCTTGGTTTGTTAGAGGTTCTAACCTCCGATAATGGCTTCTTTTTGTTTAGATTTGATAGCCTTCAAGAAGCTAGTGCGGTGTTGGACGGAGCCCCTTGGCATATGGCTAATAGACCGTTGGTTCTCAAACTTTGGCAACCGGGATTATCTTTGACCAAGGAGGACCTATTTAAGGTTCCGGTTTGGATTAGACTCTTTCACCTGCCTTTTGATTTATGGACGTCTAAAGGGATTAGTTGGGTTGCCAGTGCAGTTGGGAGACCTCTCAATGCTGACCAGAAATGGCTCATTTTCGCTCGAGTTTGTGTTGAGATTGATGCTCGAAATCCCCTTGTCGAGGAGATTATTTTCCAATATCCTAATGGTATTAGGGTACCTATTAGGGTTAAGTTTGAATGGGTTCCTGTGAAATGTACCACTTGTGAAGTTTTTGGCCATTCGGTGAATTCCTGCCCTAAAAATGCTCCTAGTAAGGAGGTTAGTAACCCTTCTCAGACCTGGATTCCCAAGCCATCTATTCCTTCTATGGATAAAGTTGCTACGGCTGACACTACTAAGGAAAATGAGGGTGTTTGGATCCCGGTCTCTAAGAAGAAGAAAGGCAAGGGAGCGACTGTGACCACTCCTATTAGCTCGAGCGGTGATGTGATTCAGGATGTTTCCACTGACAGGATTCTTGTATTGGGTGAGTGCTCTTCTGATAGGTTGGAATTGGCTCTGGTAACTCCTCTCATGTCTGTAGTTTCGTCTGAGGCAGTTTTTATGGAGGCAGAGGGAAATAAAGAAGGTGAGTGTTCCATTTCTTCTTCACTTCTTGTCAAGGATCTTCCTAAGTCTGTTTTAGCTGCGTGTCCGCCTTCTGGAGCTTATGATTCGCCCACTCCCATTGTTAACAGTTTGGCTAATAAGGCCATTGACTCTCTGGAGATCAAGAAATTGGTTTATGGTAACAAATCTAGAAAGGGTTCTGGTGGTAAGAGGAGTCAGAAACGACAGTCCCCAAGGGGGGGGTCGTCGGCGCTGATTTGTTTGGGTTTGGCTCTACTCTTCTCTGTTTTAATGATTTTTGGTTGTTGGAACATTCAGGGTCTCAATGACCCATTAAAACATGTTGAAGTTATGAGGTTTCTTCGTGATGAGAAGCTCTCGTTGTGTGGTTTAGTTGAAACCAAGGTTAAGGAGGTTAATTTTGTGAATGTCTCTCGTGCGATTAATCCTTCATGGAAGTTTTTTTGCCACTATGATATTCGCCCGTTTGGTCGTATCTGGGTGTGTTGGAACCCTAGTGACATTGATGTTAGCATTATTCGCTCTTCAGCTCAAGTTATTCATTGTAGTGTGTCTCATATTTCTGGGATGTGGAATTGTGTGGTTTCGGTGGTTTATGGTGAGTGTGACTACGAGAAGCGTCGGGAGCTTTGGGCCGACTTGATTTCTAGTGGTAGTGTTTTTGATGATTCTCCGTGGCTTATTTTGGGAGACTTCAATGCTATTCGCTCTCCGATTGAGTATTGTGGTGGATATGTGGCTTGGCCGGCTTGGAAAGACGATTTGGGCTGCTGTTTGGGTCAGGCTGGTCTGGATGATCTTCAGTTCTCTGGTTGTCAGTTTACTTGGTTTAATAAGCAGATTCAGTCTCCTATTTGGCGTAAGTTGGATCGTGTTCTCGTTAATTCTTCTTGGGAGTGTCTCTTCCCGGGTTCTTCTGCCCGCTTTCTTCCCTCCCGGATTTCAGATCATTCTCATATGGTAGTTAAACTTGCAGAGCTCCCTAAGAGGAAAATTCCCTTCAAATTCTTTGATATTTGGGTTGATCATCCCGATTTTCTCTCTGTTGTGGCTAGGGCTTGGGATATTGATGCTCATGGTACTCCGATGTTCCGTTTATGTTGTAAGCTGAAGAGTGTTAAGTTGGCCTTGAAGAAGTTTAATGTTGAGCATTTCTCTAAGATTCCGTGTAGGGTTTTGGAGATTATGAGGGAGTTGGATAGAGTGTAGTGTGCTTTACAGGAGTGCCCTAGTGACCCTGCTCTGTTAGCTGAAGAAGCTAGTCTTTCGTTACGGTATGGTGACATGAGTCGGGCTGAGGAAGGCTTCAATAGACAGAAATCTCGTGTTCAGTGGCTAAACCTTGGGGATCATAATACTAAATTCTTCTTTACTGCTATGAAGAGTTTTCACGGCCGTAGCAAGATTACTTTTATCACTAAGGAGGATGGGACCCGTGTGGAGGATCATGTTTTGGTTAGAGATGAGATTGTTTCTTTTTTTGAGAACCTTTTGGGTCCCCAGCACTGTCAGCAGGATATTGATAGGGTTGCCCTTCGATCTGTTATTACTAGACATGTGACTGCTGAGCAGAGTGAGACTCTTACTCGGGAGGATTCGTGACATGAGTCCAACCACACCAGAAAATCAGATTGCACTTCATTACTCCTAGCATTGCTTGAACTAGCTTGTTTGCAATCTTTGTGAAGTTGTTGCAATCTTGTGAAGTGTGTGGAAAACAAGTTTGTTTGAGTGATTTGGTGAGGCATTTGAGTGAATGAGTGTTGAAACAAAATGAAATGCTTATGGATTGATGAGGCCGTGACTTACTCCTGAAGTTTACTTAAGCTTGTGTGTTGTTAACTTTGTGAGACAAGTCTGGTTGCTTTGTTACACATATTGCCGTGAGTAAGATGCTTGATGTGCTTATGTTGAAGCATGAATTAACAAGTGTGCTTGCTGATTTGCGTGAGCTATCATTAGCTTGACATTGGATTTGTGTTGAAATCATTAGCATGACATTGAAAATGGAAGCACTCATGAGCTTGACATGGAAACTTGAGTAGCCATCATTGCATTTGAGAGGTGCTTGAAGAGGCAAGCTGCTGCATCATCAAGTTAGTTGGAAAAAGTGTTTAGTTGGTTTGTAACTTACCATTGCCGAATTGACATGCTTACTTGACCTACTTGTAAGCTACTTACGTAAGCAGTTGAGTCACCTAATTGTTTTGAAAAAATAAAAAGAAAGAGTATTGGTCGCATTGTGCTTAGTTGATTAGACCATTTGCAAGTTTATTGGATTGTTTTACACATGAGTTACATTGATATTTGATTTGGTTTGTATTGGTTTGAGCTTGAAAGACTATATTTGTGTTATAGCTGAATTGAAATCCTTTGTGACATGATCCAAGGGACAACATTTGACATGAATGCAGTCACCCAAGGAACATTAGAGCCTTTGCAATTGTCAACAGGCCCAATCACACGCCAAAGAGCTAAGAAGATCACAGACGCAATAGCGGGGCCAGAGTTTGCATATAATAGATGCATTCATTCTTCTAGTTTTTACTTGCCTTATGAGATTGATTATGATTCTAATTCCTTAACTCCTATGGATTTATTATCTTTGATTGTTATTAAGCTTGGGAGTATGAATGATAAGGGAAAGGCAGAGTTGGTGAGAATAATAGGTTTCCAACGCATTGTGTTTGACCCCGGCAATTGGGTGTGGCTTTATATGCAAGAGGAAAAGATACAAGCATAACGAAGATCCAAGTTGCAACAAAGAGGGGATGGTCTATTTCAAGTCTTGGAAAAGATTAACGACAATGCATATAAGCTGGATTTGCAAGGTAAGTACAACATATCTGCTACTTTTAATGTTTCTGACTTAACTCATTTTGATGCAGGTTCAGATTCGAGGTCGAATCCTTTTCAACAAGGAGGGAATGACATGAGTTACATTGATTTGATTTGGTTTGTATTGGTTTGAGCTTGAAAGACTATATTTGTGTTATTGCCGAATTGAAATCCTTTGTGCTTCATTGTGTTTCATTGGAGTGTAAACACTTGTGAGGTAGTGTGCTTTGAGGTTGAAAAACATAGTGAAGTTGACCAGGTGTGTGAGGAGGTCTTTGCAAGTATGGTTGAGATAGTGGCCATGAGTGATGATGAAGCTGTGAGAGCTGGTGAAAAGAAAGTAGATGTGGTAGTGAAGTTTTTCCATAACATTTTCTCTATTGTTTATGCTTTTTCATCGCAGGTACAAGTGGTCAAGTATGATTATTTTATATTTCAATATCATCGTCCAATTGATTTTGTCATTTGGTATCATGAGCTTAGGGTTCTGAGGTCTGATTTCCTATCCTTTGTGTTGTTTAATCTTGTATTCATCTTTGTTTTTGTTGTTGTTGTTGATTTCGGCCATTAAGGAATTTGTCCTCAAGTTTCGGCCATTGGTGTTCTTTGTTGTTTCTTGTTGTTTCTTGCAGATTTGTAATCCTTGTTGCATGAATAACAATCTGTCCTTTAGTAGTTTGTGCTAATTTTGAGTATTTCTTTGAGTTAAGCTTTGGCTACTTAGGTCAAAATTGGGGCTTTTGTGTTCTTTGCTTGAATCAAGTGTTTAGTTGTTAATTGTAAGTTACTAGGACGTGTTTAACATTGTTATTAAGTTATTAGTTTCAAAAATCAAAAAAAAAATTAAAAAAAAAAATGCATCAGGTCAGATTCGGCCAAGGAAGTACCATCACCACCCTTGCTTTGTTCTTGCCATATACATGTCACTTAGCTTGTTTTCAATAGGTATTGTTCATATCTACTTTGAGAAAATCAGATTGCACTTCATTACTCCTAGCATTGCTTGAACTAGCTTGTTTGCAATCTTTGTGAAGTTGTTGCAATCTTGTGAAGTGTGTGGAAAACAAGTTTGTTTGAGTGATTTGGTGAGGCATTTGAGTGAATGAGTGTTGAAACAAAATGAAATGCTTATGGATTGATGAGGCCGTGACTTACTCCTGAAGTTTACTTAAGCTTGTGTGTTGTTAACTTTGTGAGACAAGTCTGGTTGCTTTGTTACACATATTGTCGTGAGTAAGATGCTTGATGTGCTTATGTTGAAGCATGAATTAACAAGTGTGCTTGCTGATTTGCGTGAGCTATCATTAGCTTGACATTGGATTTGTGTTGAAATCATTAGCATGACATTGAAAATGGAAGCACTCATGAGCTTGACATGGAAACTTGAGTAGCCATCATTGCATTTGAGAGGTGCTTGAAGAGGCAAGTTGCTGCATCACCAAGCTAGTTGGAAAAGTGTTTAGTTGGTTTGTAACTTACCATTGCCGAATTGACATGCTTACTTGACCTACTTGTAAGCTACTTACGTAAGCAGCTGAGTCACCTACTTGTTTTGAAAAAAAAAAAGTGAAAAAAAAGAAGAAAGAGAATTGGTCGCATTGTGCGTAGCTTGATTAGACCATTTGCAAGTTGATTGGATTGCTTTACATGAGTTACATTGATTTGATTTGGTTTGTATTGGTTTGAGCTTGAAAGACTATATTTGTGTTATTGCCGAATTGAAATCCTTTGTGCTTCATTGTGTTTCATTGAAGTGTAAACACTTGTGAGGTAGTGTGCTTTGAGGTTGAAAAACATAGTGAAGTTGACCAGGTGTGTGAGGAGGTCTTTGCAAGTATGGTTGAGATAGTGGCCATGAGTGATGATGAAGCTGTGAGAGCTGGTGAAAAGAAAGTAGATGTGGTAGTGAAGTTTTTCCATAACATTTTCTCTATTGTTTATGCTTTTTCATCGCAGGTACAAGTGGTCAAGTATGATTATTTTATATTTCAATATCATCGTCCAATTGATTTTGTCACTTTGTGTTTCATTGTGTTTCATTGGAGTGTAAACACTTGTGAGTGTGTGTGAGAAGAAAAGAAAGGTGAGCTAAAACACTATAGCGAATGACCACAAGATTGCTTCAGTGACACGTTGATTGCTTGCTTGCTTATTTATTGCATTTAGCTAACTCGTCATTCTTTCTTATTCTGAGCACTCTAGCTATAGGTTTCTTTCGATTGAGTCTCCGTGATTACTTATCTTATTTGCTTTATTCCACTTGCTCTATATATACATTGTGTTTCTGCTAGCTTGTGGACTACACCTTAGTTGACCATTCTTGGATTAAGTGTGATTCACATTTCAATTGAGGACGAACTCAAGAGTGGTAAAAGGTAGTGATTGTGAGCACAGTATCGGGTAAAAGCCAATAGAGTGCAAACACGAGTGGAGTGATATCATTCGAGTGTAAACACGTGAGATTCTGAGGATTTACATATTTGTTTTGCTTTTATTATTTCTAATCTGTTTGTTTAGTGTTGAGATGGATGGTCAAAGTTTAACCATTGATGATAAGACCGAGGTTTTGGATACTTTCAAAAGTGATATCCAAGATATTATGAGTGATTATAGAAGATCTTATGAGAAATGGAAAAAGACTTGGAAGGTAACTAAATATGCAGTGAATGAAGAGAGTACTCAACAACCAAAAGCCTTTGAAGTTGTGTGTAATGAAGTGAGAAGCACTTGTGATGTTGAGTGCATAGCGAATGAAAACACTTGTGAGGCCTTGAATGTTGTGAATTGTATTATAAGTGACATGGTGAGTAAAAATGCTTGTGAGACCGTGAGCATTGAGGGAGTAAACACTTGTGAGGTAGTGTGCTTTGAGGTTGAAAAACATAGTGAAGCTGAGCATGTGTGTGAGGAGGTCTTTGCAAGTATGGTTGAGATAGTGGCCATGAGTGATGATGGAGCTGTGAGAGCTGGTGAAAAGAAAGTAGAAGTGGTAGTGAAGTTTTTCCATAACATTTTCTCTATTGTTTATGCTTTTTCATCGCAGGTACAAGTGGTCAAGAATGATTCTTTTATATTTCAATATCATTGTCCAATTGATTTTGTCATAACTATCTATGATCCGGGTTCGGATTCGAGGACAAATCTATTTCAAGAGAGGGAGAATGACATGATCCAAGGGACAACATTTGACATGAATGCAGTCACCCAAGGAACATTAGAGCCTTTGCAATTGTCAACAGGCCCAATCACACGCCAAAGAGCTAAGAAGATCACAGACGCAATAGCGGGGCCAGAGTTTGCATATAATAGATGCATTCATTCTTCTAGTTTTTACTTGCCTTATGAGATTGATTATGATTCTAATTCCTTAACTCCTATGGATTTATTATCTTTGATTGTTATTAAGCTTGGGAGTATGAATGATAAGGGAAAGGCAGAGTTGGTGAGAATAATAGGTTTCCAACGCATTGTGTTTGACCCCGGCAATTGGGTGTGGCTTTATATGCAAGAGGAAAAGATACAAGCATAACGAAGATCCAAGTTGCAACAAGAGGGGATGGTCTATTTCAAGTCTTGGAAAAGATTAACGACAATGCATATAAGCTGGATTTGCAAGGTAAGTACAACATATCTGCTACTTTTAATGTTTCTGACTTAACTCATTTTGATGCAGGTTCAGATTCGAGGTCGAATCCTTTTCAACAAGGAGGGAATGACATGAGTCCAACCACACCAGAGACATTACAGGATGCAGCTAACAACTTGGAGGAACCCATGCTATTGCCAACATGTCCAATCATACGCCAAAGAGCAAAGAAGATCAGAGAGGCCTTTGTGGGACTAGCTCAGAGCTATGTGACCAGTTGCAGCAACCAAGTCAAGTGCATACCAGAGACACATATGGGCATAACCAGAGAGGTCCCCAAGCTATTTCATTTGACCCAGATCAGCTCAGACTGAAGCATAGCAGAGCAGCTTCAGCACCAGCACCCTTTTGACCCGATTTGACCTATTTTGGGACTATGTTGAATTCGGCCAAATGGGGGCATTTTTGTCATTTGTGCTCGTCATTTTGACTTTATTTATGATGTAATTAGCATGGTTGACTATGCCATTAGGCTTAATTATGCTTAGATTTGTACTTAGCCGGAAGCACGTCAATTTACTATAGCATGTAAGCACCTTAATTAGCTTAAGTGAGATTAGCTTCTAATCTTTTTTTAAGTTTATTTAGGTGCAAAAGGACCTTAATGGTCGTGGTTGAGGTGCTTGACTTAGGGATTTTGGTAATTTTAGCTCTAGGGTCATTTTAGCCTTTTTACTCTTTTGTAACCCTTATTATATGACTCTTCTTTGTATATTTTGGAGAACCAACGTGATATACAGAATTTTGAAAGAGAGAAAAGCTTGAGCTTTCCATGGCTATGGCCAAAACCTTGTTGAGGGAGGGATTCCCCTTTTCAAGTTCAAATTGACTTATCTAAGCTTGGCAACTTAGTGGCGTCTCCATTGCTAGCAAAATACAATCTGATTTCATGCTTGTGGTTATCATGGACGTGAGTTTCATGGTGGTTAGGGGCTGATCTTGGTTGGGTTTTGTTCCTACAAAATCAGTATTCAAAGTTCTTGGGGTTTTGAGAAAGATGCTTGGGGTTTGCTTGGTTTCCAACCCAAGTGAGTTCTTGTCAATTCGGATGAGGAGATTAAGGCTGTCTTGTTCGCGCTGAAGGACAATAAAGCTCCAGGCCCAGATGGGTTTAATTCGGGTTTCTTTAAGAAGTATTGGAGTGTTGTAGGGGATGATGTCCTTTGTGTTATTCACTCTTTCTTTTCCTATGGGCGCCTCTTGAGGCAGGTTAATGCTACTTCTATTGCTCTGATTCCTAAGATTCCCAACCCTTCCCAGGTTAAGGATTATCGGCCTATTTCTTGTTGCAACACTATTTACAAGTGTATTGCTAAGCTTATTGCGAATAGGATCAAGGTTATCCTTCCATCTGTGATCAGTCATAATCAATCTGCTTTTGTTGCGGGTAGGCGTATCAGCGACAATATTCTTTTGTGTCAAGAATTGGTTCAGAATTATCATCGGACTGGTGGTTCCCCGAGATGTGCTCTTAAGATTGACTTGATGAAAGCTTATGACACTGTTCGTTGTGACTTTTTGGTTGAGGTTTTGCGGACTGTTGGTATTCCAGAGAGGATAGTGGGTTGGATTCAGGAGTGTATGACTTCTACTAGGTTTTATGTGTCTATTAAAGGAGAGTTGCATGGTTTTTTCTCTGGGGGTCGCGGGTTGCGACAAGGAGATCCTATGTCTCATTATCTCTTTGTTTTGGCTATGGAAGTTCTGTCAGGTTTACTTCATAAAATGGCTCTTAATCAGGGTTTCAAGTTCCACTGGCGGTGTTCTAAGGACCGTCTCACTCATCTTTGCTTTGCGGATGACCTTATGATTTTTTGTAAAGCGGATGCATCCTCGGTTTCCTTGATCAAGGATTTTCTCGGGCAGTTCAGTGGTTTATCAGGTTTAATCCTGAATCCAACTAAAAGTCATTTCTTCTCCTCTGGTAGCTCTTCTACCCTTCAGGGCCAGCTGCGTCATGTTTTGGGGTTCCATGTAGGGATTCTTCCAGTGCGGTATTTGGGAGTCCCTATGATTTCTACTAAACTCCGGGCCTCAGATTGTGCTTCTCTTGTGGATCGTATTGTCATGCGTGCTAAGATTTGGAGTAGTAAGTTTCTCTCTTATGCGGGGCGACTTCAACTCATTAAGTCTGTTTTGTTCTCCATTCAAGTTTATTGGTCTTCTTTATTTATTCTTCCTAAGTCTGTTATTAGGAAGGTGGAGACGATTCTCCGTTCTTTCCTTTGGAAGGGTAGCACTCTCACCTCTTTTAGGGCGAGAGTGGCTTGGAGTAGAGTTTGTCTACCTCTAAAGGAGGGGGGCTGGGGATTAAGAGATTGGATACTTTGAATAGAGCGGCTCTTGTTAAGCACATTTGGTTTCTTTGTTCTGGCCAGGTTTCTTCTTGGTCGAATTGGGTTCACTCTTATTTGTTGAGGGGGAGAAGTTTTTGGGAGGTGCCTTGTCCTACAGATTGCTCTTGGAGTTGGCGTAAGATTTTGGAGCTTCGTTCTTGGTCCCGGCAGCGGATAAGAGTTAGGATTGGGAATGGTGAGAAGACTTTATTGTGGTTTGATTTTTGGCATCCTATGGGTCCGATTGTGGACACGTTGGGTGAGAGAGTGATTTATGACTCTGGCTTGGATATGATGGCTACAGTTGCTTCCATTATCTCTGATTTTTCTTGGCGATGGCCCCCATCTAGGTCTGCTGCCCTTGTTGATTTGGCTCGGTCCCATCTTCCGAATCCTTCTAGTATGAGGGAGGATGAGCTGGTTTGGGAGGATGATAGGAGTGGGAGATTTTATGTGGATAGTGCCTGGAATTCCATGCGGACAAGGGGAACCTTGTTGCATTGGTCTCGAGTTGTTTGGTTCCGGAACGCCATTCCCCGCCATTCCTTTTTACTTTGGATGTCTATTCAGGGAGGCCTTTGTACTCATGATAGTTTGATGAGGTTAGGTATCTCTGCTTGCTCGCATTGTATTCTCTATGGTTGTTCAAGTGAGGACATTGATCATTTTTTCTTCCAGTGCTTCTTCTCTTCGAGGGTCTAGTCGACTGTACTGGCTATGTGTGGGTTAGATTGGAGATGCCGAGATTGGCTTCAGACTGTTGAGTGGATGTGTCAGTTTACCGACGCCTCTTTACTTCATCTTCTTATTCGGCTGTCTTTTGCAGCGTCAGTCTACCATATTTGGAGGGAGAGGAATGCCCGCACTCATGATGTGCCTCTTCGGCCTGTTTCTGTTCTTCTTAGTGATATTGTTTTTGATGTTCGGAATCGTGCTAGCTTATTACGGAAGGTGAAACCATCTTATGACAATAAATGGCTTCACCTATTCTGACACTTGCCCGATGACATCTTCTGTTGATCTTATTTTTCTTGTAGCCTTTCGGCTTTTCTTCTAAGAGGGCTTTTCCTCTCTAGTTGCCTAGGGTATACCCATTTGCTCTTGTATAGTTTTCTTTTGGTTATAATACTTACTTTATACAAAAAAAAAAAAAAAAACCCTTTTGCCATTAACTTTATGAACAACAAAATTGAAAAGAAACTTTGGCAATTTTGAGAGAGATTCACGTGAGAAAAGAAGAGAATTAAAAAGAAAAATTTTGAATTTCTTTTTTTTTTTTTGGATAACCAATTTTGAATTTTCTTTAAGCAAAATTCTTTATATTCCCAATATTCTATAAACCCTAAAACGAGTCTATTTTCTTAAGCTAGCACCAAAGAAAAGACTCCTATATAATATTGGATTTGAGAAATCCAAAATCCTTAACTTTCTGCTTTGTGTGGATACCGTTGGAGGCCAAACGTGTCAGTGGCTCTGAAGAATTTATGAGGAATGGTATGAGCATTACCTAAAGGTTTAAGGTATGTTTTATAAATAAATATTATCATGATGCATGAAAAATAATTATGATCTTGGATTGAAAATTTATTTTTTAAATTGAAAAATTTTAATTTTCCGCCGCATATCGTATGCTAGATTTCCAACAGTAACAATGCCCAAATATTGTGTCTCAAGCCCATTAAGCCTTTTGTAACTCGAATACCTGGTGTTGGGCTTGATTCGGTTTCATTCGTCTAAAAGGTACTTGACTGCCGAATTATTGGTGCATTAATCTGGTATGACTTGCAATAGCTCCATTATGTTGAGGCCATGTCCTTTGATGCTCCATGCGTGGCTTGGCTCATGTCAACAATTTTAGAAAATTATTTGAGGGTATGAAAGCATATATGAGTTCTTGACAGTACCATTAGAAACAATATAAATGTAGTAACACGTGGTCATTGGAAAAGACCATGGAAATAGGCAATTAGCATTCTAATGTTTATTCATGATGTTCACTCACATTTCAATGTTTATTCATGATTTCCAAACTCACTGTTTTTGCAAGTCACTAACCCAACACTAAGGGCACTTACTGCCATCAATAATCATATTTATTATAAGACCAATACTCAAAAAGAAGCAAACAAAAGAATGGCCCCTAGAATGAAGCTGTAATTTTTAATTTTTTTTCCAAGCCAAGCATTTGCCCAGGCCTCGGGACAGTGTAGGCACTGCATTTTTGCATATTAGTCCCTATGATGAGTCTCATTTGGAGGCACTACCTTTTAAGTCACGGAAGTCACGAGAAACGGACGTCGGAAGGGGAAATTCAGAATAAACAAGGTTCACTGTTTTCGTTCGTGTTGCGTTCGTTAATTCGTTCGAACTCCAAACAGATTGCGGGCGTTCGTGCCGCGTTCGAGGAAGCGTTCGAACGGTGTCGGTAATTCTGGTTTTGCTGCTAGCCTCACATTAAGCCCAATTTTCCCAAACCTTGGCCCACACGCCCAAGCCCACTTAAAACACATATTTAACACATGGTGAGATCAAAACAAATCTAAAAGTCACATACCAAATTAAAAAGATGTCATGCCTTATTAAAATCAATCAACCAAGCCAATCAAATATTCAACCTTCCTAATCTAAACCAAATCAAATCCCTTGCTTTCCTTGTCCAACACCAAATCAAATCCTCCCTTTAATGCCAAATCCCTTCCTTGTGAGACAAGGTGAAGCCCTAGCCATTCTCTATATAAACAACACATCTCCAAGGCATTCCCCCCTAGTGCACGCCCATTACAAGAAAAGAAGCAAAGAATTTCCAACCATTTTCCCCTAGCTCATTCATACAAGAAAAGCCTCCCCTAGCTCATACACATAATATACACACAACCCACACAAATCGTAAGACACAAAAGAAAATAACCCTGAGCCTTCATATTAAAGGCATCTCCACAAACTGATCAGCCCTACACATCCACAAGCCTCACAAATCTGCCCAAAATACACATAAAACAGCCCCCGAATCACACCATAACATCACCGAAAATCACACCCAAAACAGTAGCCAAAACATCCCAAAAACAGTAACTAAAATACAACAGCAAAATAGTAGCAACGGCAGCGAATTGGAGTCAAAAGCAGCAGCAAAAGACGGAGAACGACGACTCAAAACAGTAAGACAACGAACGAGAGCAGTGAACCAGTGAACCGGAAGAGTTGCGGAGCATCCACCCTTCCGACGACCGTACACCGTACTACCGAGAGACGACATAAAAGGTTAGACCTGAGGGCACCTTGTATTTATTATCTTTCATTTGTCTTTTATTTATTATCGCATGAGAGTCGTTTGTGGATGCATGTTGTGGGTATTGGATGAATAAAAGAGTGTCGCCTCTCGTGGTATATAGGATGGAAACCCAGACGTAAATTCCGTAGCCGAATCCGAATGGACGGTAGTGCGGTCTGTACTTGGGATACAACTCCACGTACCACTTGAGTAAACGGCACATTCTCTTGTTTTGTGTTGCTTTGGTTTATTTATTTCTCGTCACTTGAATTCTGTATGTTGCTTATTCCTGCATGATTCAATCGAGCGCATGGGCTTAGTAAGTGGAATGAAAGATCCCCTATGGGGAGGGGTTAAAGCCCTTTACCACGATGCTTTGCCGCGCCGGTTGATGTGTGTCCGGTTGAATGCAAGTTACGTTCAATCGGGCATTCTTAGTTTGATATGATTGTCTTTATGTTTGTATGCATGATGCGATTGAGCGCATGGGCTTAGTAAGTGCGATGAGAGGTCCTCTAATTGAAGAGGTTAAAATCCTTTACCACGATGCTTTGCCGCGCCGGTTGATGTGTGTCCGGTTGAATGCAAGATACGTTCAATCGGGCGTACTTAGTTTGATATGATTGTCTTTATGTTTGTATGCATGATGCGATCGAGCGCATGGGCTTAGTAAGTGCGATGAGAGGTCCTCTAATTTAAGAGGTTAAAATCCTTTAACACGATGCTTCGCCGCGCCTCGCATTGTACTATTTGTCATTTATGTATTGCGTCTCATTTCATGCATCAGGTCTGTTTCCGTTTCTAACGCGTTTACGAACGCAACTCGAACGCGCATGTATTTTGCCTTATCATGCATCGGGTCTTATTTCTGTTCGAACGCGTTCACGAACGCCATACAAACGTGAGCATTCTATTTCATTTCTGTTCGAACGCGTTCACAAATGCCACACGAACGTGAGTATTCTGTTTCATTTCTGTTCGAACGCGTTCACAAACGCCATACGAACGTGAGCATTCTGTTTCATTTCCGTTCGAACGCGTTTACGAACGCTACTCGAACGAGAACCTTCTGTTTACCGTTCAAACGCGTATACGAACGCTGCACGAATGCACACGGTAAACAGATCCTCTTGCATCACATTACGACATGTCCATCTTAGCATATAGTCACCCCTTTTTTTACGTTATGCATTTGTATTACCTCTCTAGTTGTCTATCTCTGTTATCCGCTTAAATATCTTTTCTTTAATATGCATGCTAGTAAGAATGCTATTTGTTTGCGCTTCTGTGTCCACCAATGCGTTCATTAACTTGTATGCTTGCCGTATGATAATCCTTATGTATGTAAATTGAGACATAGATTACATGCAAATAGGCTGTATGCAAATTCGAATATGTGTTACATATAAATTTAGATGAACTTGTTGATGTGTGTATGTGAATGTAGAAGCATGATATTCTTAGAAATAAGTTTTACTTAAGCCTGATTAAATTATTATATAAATCCTTTCATTATAAGTGGCATAAGTAAGGGACCATTCCGAACCCAACGGTTTGAGGTCTTCCCTTGCGAGGGGTGAGTGCGGCCTTAAATCTCATTTTCCCGGTTCACACCGGGTGGCGACTCCATGTTATTTCGTACTCCCAACTAGGCCGCGAGCCTAGAACAGCGTCGCCGATTTCTGTTGTCTACAGACAGGCAGCCTGTATCAATTATTTCCACCCATCCCAAAATAAATAAAACAATATCCTCTCATCTTTCAAGGGAAAAAGGGGAAGATAAGGCATGAAGTAACATGTGTAATTTAAAAGTATTGGGGCCATATCAATGAGTTGTATCCTTATCTAATTCCTTTGGCAAGTTGATGATCTGAATTGCTTCAAATGGACTTTTCTGCATTACCATATCAAATTCATAAACTACAAGTAAACTGGAACAAAAAAAACCACAAAGTACAAAACCAGATTTTATTCACGAACGTTAACATAGATACCACATCCAATGCACAACTCCTCATAGATAAATGCAATCTTAGCTGCAGGGGTAACCTCAATGCACAATTTCCCTGTAGATTATCCATAACAAATGATAAGAGAAATACAACATTACACAACATTCAATACCAAAAATGCAAAAATTACTATATATAATTGGACTGATCATGAAACCAAATTACACACCACATCTTATCAAATCATCACAATTAAGTCCGTAGTATGAGAGAGGATGAGCTTGTTTGGGAGGATGATAGTAGAGGGAGATTTTCAGTGGATAGTGCCTGGAATGCCATTCGGACAAGGGGAACCTTGGTGCATTTCTCTCGAGTTGTTTGGTTCCGGAAGGACATTCCCCGCCATTCCTTTTTGCTTTGGATGTCAATTCAGGGAGGCCTTTGTACTCAGGATAGTTTGATGAGGTACAATATCTCTGCTTGCTCGTGATGTATTCTCTGTGGTTGTTCAAGTGAGGATATCGATCATCTTTTCCTCCAGTGCTTCTTATCTTCGAGGGTCTGGTCGACTGTGCTGGCTATGTGTGGGTTAGATTGGCGTTGCCGAGATTTGCTTCAGACGGTTGAGTGGATGTGTCAGTTTTCTGACGCCTCTTTACGTCATCTTCTTGTTCAGCTATCTTTTGCTGCGTCAGTTTACCATATTTGGAGGGAGAGGAATGCCCGCACTCATGATGCGTCTCTTCAGTCTGTTTCTGTTCTGCTTAGTGATATTATTTTTGATGTTCGGAATCGTGCTAGCTTTTTACGGAAGGTGAATCCATCTTATGACAATAAATGGCTTCACCTATCCTGGCACTTGCCCGATGACATCTTATGTTGATCTTATTTTGCTTGTAGCCTTTCGGCTTTTCTTCTAGGAGGGCATGTCCTCTCTAGTAGTCTGGGGTATGCCCCTTTGCTCTTGTATAGTTTTCTTTTGGTTAATACAATTACTTTATCCAAAAAAAGATTCTTATTTCACATAATCCCTAAAAACCCATATATTAATTATAATAAATACAAATTAAAATGCATCGGTTCTATCAAAACTCACCGGTTTTGACAACGGGACAACTCTTCTTACACTCCTGACGGCACTTCTTCGACTTGCATCTATCAGAGCTGACAATTGCTATATTCGTCAATCGATCAGACATCTTCTCTCTTCAGCGACTTCTTTTTTCTATTTATATTCCGCAAAATTTCAATTAAAAACAATTTATTTGTTTATTTAATACATTAAAAAATAACGGATTTAAAGATAGAATTGTAAGAAGAATATTTGAAAGGAAATGGAAATACATTAAAACCATTGTTTAACCAACTCTGTTTTTTTTTTTAAAAAAAAATATCACAACTACGAATTTACCTGCTTGTGAGTTTACCATCAGAAAATGCTATCGAAATATTGCACGCCGGTTTGAAAGCTCATGAAACATCCGGGAGATGCTACCAGCAGGGAATAGACTAATCTATCCTCCTGAGCCTCCAACTATCTGACTATAATTCATTCTATATCTCTATCTCCAATGTAAACTCATACATGAAACCATAGCTCAATTAAAAAACATGCAATGTAATTTAATACTTATAACAGTAAACTCAAATATACTTTTATTTACAACTTCGTACCAGACACTTTTAGTTTATTACAACGACTTATACAATACTGTGTATGCATGCAACTCTTCTATGACTCCAACTAGATTGTAACTCTGTATTCAATCTTTTGGACCCAGAAACCCTAGTGACTGCCATCATTATCCATTCTCTCGAACTCGTCCTATGGATAAACCTGTAAAACAAAGAATCTTGGAGTGGGGGGTGTTAGATCGTTTGAACAACCTGGTGAGTTGATACTAAAAATAACAAAATCTTAAAAAAATCGAAAACGTATCTGTAAACTATTTTTCATACATGAATCGTCAAAAAATATCAAGCGCTCAAAGCCCAAGTCGCGTGTATAGACTAAGCGAGGAACGAACAATCCCATGTCGACAAGATAGCGGGTCACACAAATTCAGATGGACGTGACCCTAACAAGCACCCCAGCGGAAATAAATGATGAGTCATAAAAACATAAAACATGCAACAAGCGTCGGGCGGAAACATATCATCAATCGATCATCTCAGCAGAAACATATAGATAGTTCATAAATCATAAAAACTGTAAACAGGCGTTGAGACGGAAACATATAATCATCATGCATATTCTTCATCAATTTAAAACCTTAAAACATGAAAAGAATTTTTAAAGAATAAGTCAAGAAAACATAAAACAAAGCATCCACTCACTGTGTTATGGCAAATCGAGAGCGGTACACGGTGTGGAGGACCGTCGAGTATCCTGACGTCGATCTAAAGCCAAAACAACTGTTAGTTTCTATAACTCGGAATATTTTCATATGGCATAAAAGAATATTTAATGCATGGACTCTTAATCTTTCTGAATATATGAGATATTTTATGGTGCCTATGAATTTTACGGCTTAGGTTTCGAGTTACGCAAGTGTGATAGTGAAATTTCAAATTCTACCCAATTGTTAAAATCCTCTGCTCAATGGTTAACTTCGAAAATTCACTGCAACTAATTGGGATGGAATCTAAAGCTAAAATTTTAAGAGAATGGACTTTCATGTGTCTAGTTTATGTCAGTATTTACGGATCTCAGTTTCGATTTCGAAAAGTTATGTTCTAAGTCGAATTTCAAGGGTGATCAGAAAAAACCTGGGTGTATTCGCTGCAAGTCACCCACTTTCAAAATTTCGGTTTGGCTTCATGCTGAGTCCAAAAATTATGATTTCTGGTTATGCTATTTTCTTATATCTCTATTTTACTCAAAATTTTATGATTCATCATTTGGACATCAAAAACTTATGTTATAGCCTATTATTTACGACTTGTCTATAATGTAACTTTGTTAAAGCTTACTGCCCAACATACTAATTTCACCACTCTTTTAACTTAATTTAATTAGGCCACTACTACCAGATTTTCCAACATATAAAATACATATTATCTTGCATAGAAACTTACTGAAATTGCTAAGTTTCCATTTAGTCTGGCATTTCATCGAACACTTAGCGTCAAATGCACAAATCTCACCATTTCGTTATCTTAGACAACTATTTCCTTATTTTACACCATCTTTGCACAACTACAAGACTCAAGTCACCCAACCTCATCTATAAACAGCCCTCCATCACACTAGAAATTTGGCCCTATAGCTCTGCTTACACCTTGACATAATTCAATCCAAAATTCAAATATAATTTCCTCAAAACAACCTTACAAACATGTATTGATGCTCAATTCTCACTCAAATTTATCAAACAACAAAACCCCAAATCAAAGGGTCCCTAAGTGCAAAAATGAAAATACAAAATGGATGCTTATTTGTCAACATTAGAAGAAGAGAGAAGAAGAAGAAGTTTACTTGACTTAAAAGGACTTGAAACTCATCATTAATCTATCAAAAATTGATTGAGAAAAAGAAGAAAAATGAAGAAATTTCTTGAAGGCTACCTAGGTTTTTTTGGCTTTAGGAGGATGTGTAAATAGTGTCTTATTTATAGGCAAGGGCGAATTTTTTTATGTAATCAAATGAGTGGTTGAGATGGTGCCACATCACCCAAATTCTAGGTTATTCTCGAAATTACTGTTAGACCTAGTCGGCGGTTCGGTTCCGGTTTGGAACCGAACCGAACTCGCCGAGTTCCGGTTCCACACTTAAGTGGAACCGGAACCTTGAACCGAACCGGAACCGACCGGTTCGGTTCCGGTTTCGGTTCGGTTTGAACCTTTTTTTTTGTTAAATTTCGAAAATAAATTAAAATAAATTACATTAATTTAATAAATAAATAAAATTATTAAATTGAAGAGCATGAACTTAAATTTTAAAAAATTTAAGTTACGTACGTATCCTCCAGGGGTGAGAGGAATCAAAGCTCACGTAGTTCCATTAAAATTTTAAGATATTTCCCCTTTGTAAATTTACAATTTTGTAATTATCAATCATCATTATCAGTTGATCCTTCAGCTCCGGTTCCACTTGCACTTGTTGTTGCAGATACATTATCGAACAAGTCTTCAAAATCATAGGGGCATCTTCTTGTTGTCTCAAATCAGCTCGAGTCCAATCATCCACACAAGTTGTTGCTTCTAGAGTGCTTGGATGTAATGAAGATCGTCTAGCTTCCAATATATTGCCTCCCAAGCTGAAGGCTTGCTCAACCGCAACGGTGAAAATAAGTGCTGCCAATATCTCTTTAGCAATAATTGATAAAACAGGATATATATTTTGATGTCGGTTCCACCATTCAAGGATTTTAAAATTTTTACTAACTAAACTTTCAGTAGGAAACTCGAAATTTGTAGATAAATAATTATCTAATTCGGGGTTATTAGTTGTCGTATCCCTAGCTTTTTTATTTCGTTGCAGTAACCAACGATCCCATGTGCTAAGTCTTGTTTGAATTACCGGTTCGCTACTACTAGATTCACCTAATGTTACTAAGTTATATCTTACAATATAATCATTAAATAACTCAATTAAATCATTTCTTAATCTCACTATTATTCTTGTAATATCAATTTCATTTAATATTCCTAAATAACCATAGTAAGCTTGTAAAGCACTATTCAAACCTTCTAATTTAAATCTAGGATAAAAAAACAGCAGCAATAAGATAAAGTAAAGGAATTTCTCTAAAATAATTCAACCATTTTACCTTCATAGCAGTAATGGCTTCGAACAAAACAAAAGCATTAGGATCGTTACTTTCAACATATTCATCCAGAGTACCAACAATATTCAAACTTTCAAGAAGAAATAAATGTGCTGTAGTATAATAAACACTGCTAAAAATTAAAGTAACATCATTAAAAAATTTTAAAATATCTAAATTTTTTTCACAAATATCCATTGACTAGGAAAAAGTGTGATACTTTGAACATGTTGAGAAAAAAAACTACATAATGCATCTTTGTATTGTAATGCTTGACATAAAAGAAAATAAGTTGAATTCCAACGTGCTAGAACATCTCTTGAAAATTTAATCGGTTTAATACCATTTATTTTACAAAACTTGGCTCATTCTCTCATAACTTGAGAATATGACTAAATACAATTAAGTGTCGTCTTAATAGGATCAATGAAATGTGATAATAATTTCAGACCATCTTGAACACATAAGTTAAGGACATGACATGTGCAATGAATATGAAAAAATTGACCCCCTAAATTTGGTTGACATATTTCTTTTAAATCATTAATGGATGCAGTATTTGCATATGCATTATCAAATCCAATTGTTAAAATTTTATCTACTAAACCATATTCATCAAAAATTACCTTCATCATTCTATAAATATTTTGTGCAGTATGTTGGTCATCAAAAACTCTAAATGCAATAAGTCGTTTTTGCATGGTAAATGATGCATCAATCCAATGACAAGCCACACCCATGTATGAGTGTGTTTGCCAATGGTCACTCCAAATATCAGAACATATAGAAATACGACCTTTAATCTCTTTAAATATTTCATTTAAAATAATTTTATCATATTTGCATAATTTAAAAATATGACGTTTTATTGTGTTTCGAGTCATTCTACATGCAGCAGGATTTAAAGCATTATGCACGTAATTAGTAAAATTAAGTTTTTCACCAAAGCTTAAAGAAAGATGTGCCATACAAGTTAATTTCGCAAATTCTTCTATATTTTTTTGCATCATAATATTTAAATAAATCTACAGCACTCGTACCTCTACTAGATGATGAGTACCTGGCCATTTGAGTTTGCGTCGTATCAATTCCAAGTTCAACCGCATGATGTCTTTCCAGGTGCTTGATCATATTGTCGTATCCACCAGAAAATTTGTAGAAAACCCCACAATGGTTGCAAATTGCTCTTGAAGTATCATCGTCTTGGCGGTCTAAATGAAAATGAATTTTGAAAACATCCGAGGAACGAGCCTTAACTTCTCTTCTCCGTGATTATGCACCGACACTAGGGCCGAATGAGCTTGCCATTTTTTTTTAAAGAAATAAGTAAGAAGAATAAGAAAATTGAGAATGATAATAACTAATTGATATTGAGAATAAGAGAATTGTAGAAATTGAGAGAGTTGAGAAATTGGTGTGTTAAAATAATGAAAAATGAATCATATTTATAGAGTTTTAAGAATTTTTTTGATACTAAAAATGCCCTTAAATATAACCGTTTTATTACCATTATTAGGGATATATTAGGAATTTACTATTTTATTTTATTTTATTTTTTTTTTTTTAGCCTTAACGGCTTTTTTTTGTATCAGGGCAGGGAGCCACGGCTCCCTGCCCTCCCCAACGGCTACTAGCCGTTGGGGAAAGTAGGGTTCCTGTTGGAACCCTACAACCGGAACCGTCAGAGCCACTGGAAGCCAACCGAACCGGTCATTCACGGTTCCGGTTCCGGAACCGGAACCGTGGTCGGGTCTAATTACTGTAGCTACTGTAGAAATCTCGATTTTTGACTTATTTCTGATTTGAATTTGGAAAATTGTACAACATGAATGTTGTAGGTCTCGGTCTTAGATTTCTGAAGATTTAAAATTCATAAAAATTGGAGTTCGTATGAAAAGTTACAGCCCAGAAACCACGTGCTGTCCAGATTTACATTGGAATGAATTCCATATCGGAACTGCGAGAATTTTACGGAATGTTCAAAAAGTCATTCCATGAGCACATACATGCTTAAACATGATTTTCATCATGTATCATGCCTCTTATGTAGTAATTTTCGACCTCTAGTAACGTATAAATCACCGGATTACCGGATGTTACAAATTCCCCCCCCCCCCCCTTAAATAAGATTTGTCCTTGAATCCTCTTTAAAATCAGAATCTGGGATCTGTCTAGGCTTTAAATACATGATATCAAATACCTTACCCCAAGTCACAGGGTTCACAACTATTACTAAACTACCAATTTTCAATTGACTATATACTCATAACTTTTTTCTCATCCACTGATCCTCAATGAGCTATCATTACACCACGGGTCAATGTGATTATCATGTTGAACCTTGAATGCCATGATTTAGAAGTCATAACTAGGGCTATACGCTAATTTTTCTGTGTAGACTCTTACTCTACTGTAATTATTCTGCATCATTTGAGATTCTATTTAACTTAATAACGAAAATCTCTGGTCGGCTAATCAATTATCATTTGGCTAGTAGGCATATGATACTCTTTAGTTTTCTTAACATATGTTTCATGCATCGTACCTCTTGTCATGTTTGGGTATAATGCTCCAACATTCGTGGCTATTGTGAATATCCTTTGAATTATTTACTGAGAGGTACTACCTCTTCCTTGTTTCATAAGATCTACCCCTATTACTCTTTACTACCGTCATGTATCAAAGAAATCTCACTTTTAAACCTCTAGCTATGCTCAATATTCCTTGTCTCAAAGAAACCCTTTTTTTTCTAGACCTCTAGTTATGCTCAATATCTTATTTGACTCGATTGAGTTCTTCTTAGCCAATATTTTTGACTCACTCCAGAAATACTGGTGTCTCTATGGTTGGGCTTCCTATATTCTCATTCCGGGATAAATAAATTTACAAGAATGATAATTGTCATTATAATGATGCTTATACTCGATACCTCTTTAGCTCCACTTGCTCGACCTGATCGTAGTATTCTTTTTTATATCTTAGCTATTTAACTTTCTATATTCTCCTTGCTAAATTCCAACTACTTATGAGCTCCTTTTTTTCAAGTTCTCATAGCTCTGCTTTTCTGTGGGGCTTAGGGCTTCTTAGCTTACTGATGTTAATTATGTGTAGTTTTTTTTATTCTAGTGGTCGTCCTCAATTGGCTGAAGATTTAGGCTTAATAGCAAGCATACTTATGCTTAAACAGTATTCCTTATTGTTGACATCGATGCTTGACAAGAAACACACTTGGATTCGAAATCCAAGCAAACCCCAAGCAACGGACAGAACCCCAAGAACCGCGAATTTGATTTTGTAGGAACAAAACCCTTCCAAGGCCTGTTTCTTCGGCCTATTCTATTGCTTTGAGTAATCCTGTTTCTGCCGTGGGACAGAGTGTTGGCCTGTTACTTGAATCTGGTCAGGTTGCTACTACTGTTGCAGGTGAGGCTACTACTGTTTCAGTCTTGACTGTGAATGAGGTTGGTGATGCCGTGAAGGCTAGGGCTAGTAACACTTTTGGTGATTCTGTTCTGCCTTCCGGGTTTGTTTCTGATTTCGTTTCACCGGGTATGAAATTCAGTGATTCTGTTAGTGGTGCTAGTGCCTCTGGGGTTGTTAAGGTAGATGGTTTGGGTCATACTGTTTCGTCTCTTGCAGTAGCTTTGGGGGCTAATCCTAAGAGTTACGCTAGTGCGCTGAATGGACCTAAAGGAGTAGATCCTCTTGACTCGGCTTGTTTTTCTACCGCTCTACACTATGTTCAACCAAATGTTATTGATGGCAAGGTTATAGTGTGCCCTCCTGCTGAGGTTATTGAAGAGGGTAGTGGGTATTGGCGGAGTACTTTGGTTGGTTATTTTGTGGGTAAAAGACATCCTTTTCAAACTGTCAACTCTATTACGCTCAAATTATGGGGGAGGCTTGGTTTGCTAGAGGTTCTTACATCCGATAACGGCTTCTTTTTGTTTAGATTTGATAGCCTTAAAGGAGCTAGTGCAGTGTTGGACGGAGCCCCTTGGCATATGGCTAATAGACCGTTGGTTCTCAAACTTTGGCAACCTGGCTTATCTTTGACTAAGGAGGACCAATGTAAGGTCCCGGTTTGGGTTAGACTCTTTCACCTGCCCATTGACTTATGGACGGCTAAAGGGATTAGTTATGTGGCAAGTGTAGTTGGAAGACCTCTCAATGCTGACCACATTACCCTCTCCAGGAAATGACTTAGTTTCGCTCGAGTCTGTGTTGAGATTGATGCTCAGAACCCCCTTGTCGAGCATATTGTCTTCCAGTATCCTGATGGTACTAGGGCACCTATTAGGGTTGAGTTTGAATGGGTTCCTGTGAAATGTACTACTTGTGAAGTTTTTGGCCATTCGGTGAGTTCCTGCCCAAATAAGGCCCCTTATAAGGAGGTTAGTAAACCTTCTCAGTCCTGGATTCCCAAGCCATCTATTTCTTCTACGGATACAGTTGTTACGGCTGACACTACTGAGATAAAGGAGGGTGTCTGGATTCCGGTCTCTAAGAAGAAGAAAGGTAAGGGAGCGAACTGTGACTACTCCTATTAGCTCGAGCGGTGATGTGATTCAGAATGTTCCCACTTATAGGGTTATTATTATGGGTGAGTGCTCTTCCAATAGGTTGGAATCGGCTCTGGTAACTCCTCCTACGTCCGTGGTTCCGTCTGAGGCAGTTATTTCGGAGGCAGAGGATAAGGAGGAATGAGAATGTTCCCTTGCTTCTTCACCTCCTGTCAAGGATCTTCCCAAGTCTGTTTTAGCTGAGTCTCCACCTTCTGGAACTTTTGTTTCGCCCACTCCCAATGATAACAGTTTGGCTAATAAGGTCATTAATTCTCAAGAGATCGGGAAATTGGTTTATGGCAACAAATCTAGAAAAGGGTTCTGGTGGTAAGAGGAGTCAGAAACGGCAGTCCCGAGAGGGGGTCAACGACATTGATTTGTTTGGGTTTGGCTTTACTCTTCTCTGTTTTAATGATTTTTGGTTGTTGGAACATTCGGGGTCTCAATGACCCAATAAAACAAGCTGAAGTTAGGAGGTTTCTTCGTGATGAGAAGCTTTCTTGTGTGTGGTTTAGTTGAAACCAAGGTAAAGGAGGTTAATTTTGTGAATGTTTCTCGTGCGATTAATCCTTCATGGAAGTTTTTTTGCCAATCTGATATTCTTCCGTTTGGCCGTATTTGGGTGTGTTGGAACCCTAGTGACATTGATGTTAGCATTATTCGTTCTTCTTCTCAAGTTTTCATTGTAGTGTTTCTCATATTTCTGGGTTATGGACTTGTGTGGTTTCGGTGGTTTATGGAGAGTGTGACTACGAGAAGCGTCGGGAGCTTTGGGCTGACTTGATTTCTAGTGGTAGTGTTTTTGATGATTCTCCGTGGCTTGTTTTGGGAGACTTCAATGTTATTCGCTCTCCGATTGAGCATTATGGTGGTTCTGTGGCATGGCCGGCTTGGAAAGATGATTTGGGCTGCTGTTTGGGTCAGGCTGGTTTGGATGATCTTCAGTTCTCTGGTTGTCAGTTTACTTGGTTTAATAAGCAGATTCAGTCTCCTATTTGGCGTAAGTTAGACCGTGTTCTCACTAATTCGTCTTGGGAGTGTCTCTTCCCAGGTTCTGCTGCCCGTTTTCTTCCCCCTCGGATTTCGGATCATTCTCATATGGTGGTTAAACTTGCCGAGCACCCAAAGAGGAAAATTCCCTTAAAATTCTTTGACTTTTGGGCTGATCATCCCGATTTTCTTTCAGTTGTGGCCAGGGCTTGGGACATTAGTGTTCATGGTACTCCGATGTTCCGTTTATGTTGTAAGCTGAAGAGTGTTAAGGTGGCCTTAAAGAAATTTAATGTTGAGCATTTCTCTAAGATCCCGAGTAAGGTTTTGGAGATTATGAGGGAGTTGGATAAAGTGCAGCGTGCTTTACAGGAGTGCCCCAGTGACTCTGCTCTGTTAGCTGAAGAAGCTAGTCTTTCGTTACGGTATGGTGTCATGAGTCGGGCTGAGGAAGGCTTCAATAGACAGAAGTCTCGTGTTCAATGGTTTAACCTTGGGGATCAGAATACTAAATTCTTCTTTACAGCTATAAAGAGCTTTCATGGTCGTAGCAAGATTACTTCTATCACTAAGGAGGATGGGACCCGTGTGCAGAATGAGGCTTTGGTTAAGGATGAGATTGTTTCTTTTTTTTTGAGTCTCTTTTGGGCCCCCAGCATTGTCAGCAGGATATTGATATGGTTGCCCTTAGATATGCTATTACTAGGCATGTGACAGCTGAGCAGAGTGAGATTCTTTCCCGGGAGGTTTCAGATGAGGAGATTAAGGCTGTCTTGTTCGCGCTGAAGGACAATAAAGCTCCAGGCCCATATGGTTTTAACTCGGGTTTCTTTAAGAAGTCTTGGAGTGTTGTGGGGAATGATGTCATTTGTGCTATTCACTCTTTCTTTTCCTCTGGGCGTCTCTTGAGGCAGGTTAATGCTACTTCTATTGCTCTGATTCCAAAGATTCCCAACCCTTCCATGGTTAAGGATTATCGACCTATTTCTTGTTGCAACACTATTTACAAGTGTATTGCTAAGCTTATTGCGAATAGGATCAAGGTTATCCTTCCTTCAGTGATTAGTCATAATCAATCTGCTTTTGTTTCGGGTAGGCGTTTTCAACGATAACATTCTCTTGTGTCAGGAGTTGGTTCGGAATTATCATCGGACTGGTGGTTCCCCGAGATGTGCTCTTAAGATTGATTTGATGAAAGCTTATGACACTGTTCGTTGGGACTTTTTGGTTGAGGTTTTGCGGACTGTTGGTTTTCCTGAGAGGATGGTGGGTTGGATTCAGGAGTGTATGACTTCTACTAGGTTTTCTGTGTCTATTAATGGGGAGTTGCATGGTTCTTTTTCTGGGGTCGCGGGTTGCAACAAGGTGATCTTTTGTCTCCTTATCTCTTTATTTTGGCTATGGAAGTTCTGTCAGGCTTACTTCATAATATGGCTCTTAATCAGAGTTCAAATTCCATGGGCGGTGTTCTAAGAACCGTCTCACTCATCTTTGCTTTGCGGATGACCTTATGATTTTTTGTAAAGCGGATGTCTCCTCGGTTTCCTTGATCAAGGATTGTCTCGGGCAGTTCAGTGGTTTATCAGGTTTAATCCCGAATCCAACTAAAAGTCATTTCTTCTCCTCTGGTATCTCTTCTACTCTTCAGGGCCAGCTGCGTCATGTTCTGGGCTTCCAAGAGGGATTCTTCCTGTGAGGTACCTGGGAGTCCCTTTGATTTCTACTAAACTCCAGGCCTCAGTTGTGCTTCTCTTGTTGATCGTATTGTTATGCGTGCTAAGAGTTGGAGTAGTAAGTTTCTCTCTTATGCGGGGCGGCTTCAGCTCATTAAGTCTGTTTTGTTCTCCATTCAAGTTTATTGGTCTTCTTTATTTATTCTTCCTAAGTCTGTTATTAGGAAGGTGGAGACGATTCTCCGTTCTTTCCTTTGGAAGGGTAGTGAGCTCTCTTCTTCTGGAGCGAGAGTGGCTTGGAGTAGAGTTTGTTTACCTCTAAAGGAGGGGGGTTGGGGATTAAGAGATTGGATACTTGGAATAGAGCGGCTATTGTTAAGCACATTTGGTTTCTTTGTTCTGGCCAGATTTCTTCTTGGTCGAATTGGGTTTAGTCTTATTTGTTGAGGGGGAGAAGTTTTTGGGAGGTGTCCTACAGATTGTTCTTGGAGTTGGCGTAAGATTTTGGAACATCGTTCTTGGTCCCGGCGGCGGATGAGAGTTAGGATTGGGAATGGTGTGAAGACTTTATTGTGGTTTGATTTTTGGCATCGTATGGGTTCGATTGTGGATTCGTTGGGTGAGAGAGTGATTTATGACTCTGGCTTAGATAAGATGGCTACAGTTGCTTCCATTATTTCTGATTCTTCTTGGCGATGGCCCCCTTCTAGGTCTCCCGCCCTTGTTGATTTGGCTCGGACCCATATTCCGAATCCTTCTAGTATGAGGGAGGATGAGTTGGTTTGGGAGGATGATAGTAGAGGGAGATTTTCAGTGGATAGTGCCTGGAATGCTATGCGGGCAAGGGAAACCTTGGTGCATTGGTCTCGAGTTGTTTGGTTCCGTAAGGCCATTCCCCGCCATTCTTTTTTGCTTTGGATGTCTATTCAGGGAGGCCTTTGTACTCATGATAGTTTGATGAGGTTCGGTATCTCTACTTGCTCGCGATGTGTTCTCTGTGGTTGTTCAAGTTAGGATATTGATCATCTTTTCTTCCTGTGTATCTCCTCTTCGAAGGTCTGGTCGGCTGTGCTGGCTATGTGTGGGTTAGATTGGAGTTGCCGAGATTGGCCTCAGACTGTTGAGTGGATGTGTCAGTTTTCTTGCGGCTTTTTACGTCATCTCCTTGTTCGGCTGTCTTTTGCTGCATCAGTTTACCATATTTGGAGGGAGAGGAATGCTCGTACTCATGATGCGCCTTTTCGGCCTATTTCTGTTCTGCTTAGTGATATTGTTTTTGATGTTCGGAATCGTGCTAGCTTTTTACGGAAGGTGAATCCATCTTATGACAATAAATGGCTTCACATATCCTGGCACTTGCCCGATGACATCTTCTGTTGATCTTTTTTGCTTGTAGCCTTTCGGCTTTTCTTCTAGGAGGGCTTGTCCTCTCTAGTTGTCTGGGGTATGCCCCTTTGCGCTTGTATAGTTTTCTTTGGTTAATACACTTACTTTATCCAAAAAAAAAACCCTTCCAAGGTCACAAAGAAGACCCACAAAGAACTTTCCTTGAGAACCTTTAAGATGATTCCTTGTAGTGTTTTGCTAGCAATAGAGACGCCACTAAGCTTGCTAAACTTAGATAAGTCGATTTTAACTTGAAAATGGGAACCCCTCCCTTACAAGAATTCGGCCATAGCCAAAGCTTTAAGCTTTTGTGTTTACAAATTTCGTTGATTGTTCCAAAAAGAAAAAGAAAGAAAGTTTAAATAGTGTTACAAAGAGAAACCCTAAAGGTATAAAGACAACAATGCCCCTAAAGGCTAAATTACAAAAATACCAAAGTCTTCAAGTCTTCAAAGGCCTGTGAAGCTTCATTCAAAACTGATTTGGGCCAAGTGAAGTGGCTTTGGGCTCTCTCTATTGAAGCCCACATGCGTCTCTATTTGTTTGTTGCAATCGGCCATAACACTCTGAACTAATCCTGTCATTGCTTCTCTGAGTCTTTTGGTCATCTGCCTCGTAATTGGCCCTTCTGGTACTTGTAATGGGTCTTTTGCTTTGTTGTCGGCCTGGATCATGTCATCCCCTCCCTCTTGAAAAGGATTCGACCTCGAATCTGTACCTGCATCAAAAGGAGTTAAGTCAGAAACATTAAATGTAGTAAACACATTATACTTACCTTGTAAATCCAGCTTGTATGCTTTGTCATTAATCCGTTCCAAGACTTGAACTGGACCACCCCCCCTCTCGGTTGTAGCTTAGATTTACGTTGTTCAGGAAATCTCTCTTGTGCACCCAAACCCAATCTCCAGGATGAAATACCACACGCTTTTTTCCCTTATTAGCATGAGAAGCATATTGCTTATTCTTTCGCTGTGTTTGCTCTCTGGCTTTCTCATGTATATGCTTCACCAAATCGGCTTTCCTTTTTCTATCTAACCCCGCATGCTCATCAACAGGCAATGGTAACAAATCTAATGGAGTTAGTGGCTGAAAACCATAAACAATTTCAAATGGTGAGTAAGATGTAGAGGAATGAATACTACGACTATATGCAAATTCAACAAAAGGCAAACAGTCCTCCCAAGTTTTTAAGTTCTTATTGATAATAGTATGCAATAACTGAGTCAAAGTCATATTAACAACCTCGGTCTGGCCATCAGTTTGGGGGTGGCAAGTAGTAGAATACAAAAGTTTAGTTCCGAACTTACCCCATAAAACTTTCCAAAAGTGGTTAAGGAATTTAACATCACGATCTGAAACTATACTCCTTGGAATCCCATGGAGTCGTACTACTTCTCTAAAGAACAAGTCAGCAATGTTAGTGGCATCATCAGTTTTATGACATGCTATAAAGTGTGCCATCTTACTGAACCTATCAACCACTACAAAGATGGAATCTCTACCCTTTCCTAGTCCTAGGTAAACCCAAAATAAAGTCCATCGATACATCTACCCATGGCTCACTAGGTATAGGCAATGGTGTATACAACCCATGAGGCATAACCTTAGATTTAGCATGTTTACAAGTTAAGCACTTATCACACAAACGCTCAATATCTCTCCGCATTTTAGGCCAATAAAAATGTTCACTCAATACCCCTAAGGTTTTGGCAATGCCAAAGTGCCGCATTAAACCTCCCCCATGCGCTTCCCTCACTAACAACTCACACATGCTACAAACAGGAATTCATAATCTATTCTCCCTAAACAGAAACCCATCATGTTGGTAGAATTTACTAAAAGCAGACTTTTCACATGCAGCATAGATAGTACTAAAGTCAGTATCACTAACATAAAGTTCGTTAATAAATTCAAACCCAAGCATTCTTGCACTCAATGAAGTAAGTAAAACATACCTTCGCGATAGTGCATCGGCGATAATGTTTTCCTTACCTTGTTTGTAGCGGATAACATATGGACATGTCTCAACAAACTCTAACGATTTTGCGTGTCGTTTGTTCAGCTTACCTTGGCCCTTCAAATGCTTCAATGATTCATGATCTGTATGGATCACAAACTCTCGAGGCCACAAATAATGCTGCCAAGTCTCAAGGGCTCTCACTAGCGCATACAACTCCTTGTCATATGTGGGGTACCTCAAAACTGCTCCATTCAGCTTCTCACTAAAGTAGGCTATTGGTCGCTTTTCTTGCATAAGAACTGCTCCAATGCCTATCTCGTATGCGTCACACTCAATGTCAAATGTCTTCTCAAAGTTGGGTAGTGCCAAGACTGGTGCACTGCACAACTTCATTTTAAGATCCTGGAATACACGCTCCTGCTCTTCTTCCTTTTGAAGCCAACAGTTTTCTTCACTACTTCAGTCAGTGGTGCTGCAATACTACTGAAGTCTTTAACAAATCTACAGTAGAAGCTTGCTAATCCATGGAAGCTTCGGACTTCTGTCACTGTTGTTGGTGTTGGCCAATCCTGAATTACCTTCACCTTTTCCAAATCTACCTCGATGCCATCTGTACTCACAACAAATCCAAGGAAAACAATTCTATCCATACCAAAAGTGCACTTATCAAAGTTAGCATACATAGTTTCCTGCCTTAACACATCAAGAACATGCTTCAAATGTATAACATGCTCATCTAATGTTTTACTGTAAACTAAGATGTCATCAAAATAAACCACAACAAACTTACCTAAAATTTTACACATAACATGATTCATTAATCTCATAAATGTACTAGGTGTGTTTGAAAGACCAAATGGCATAACTAACCACTAATATAATCCATATTTAGTCTTAAATGCGGTTTTCCACTCATCTCTTTCTCTCATGCGAATCTGATGGTATCCATTTTTTAAATCGATCGTACTAAATACCTTGGAACCATGCAATTCATCTAACATGTCATCTAGCCTAGGAATAGGGTGGCGATACTTTACCGTTATATTATTGATTGCTCGACAATCGACACACATTCGCCATGTCCCATCTTTATTAGGGACTAGAAGCACTAGTATTGCACAAGGACTCATGATTTCCCTTACATACCCCTTGTCCATCAACTCCCGTACCTGCCTTTGTAGCTTCTTTGTCTCCTCGGGATTGCTCCTATAAGCCGGTCTATTAGAAATGACTGCTCTGGGTATGAAGTCTATCTAGTGCTCAATACCTCTAATGGGTGGAAGCCCACTAGGTATGTCCTCTGTCAGTACGTCACTGTAATCCTACAAAAGAGATGAAATTGACACATGAAGCAAAGGGTCAGTGTTAGTAAAATAAATATGAGGCTCCTTATAGACTAACAATAGCATGAGCTTGCTAGCATTGTATGCTTTCCTCGCTTCACCCTCACCCATGTAGAAACTCTTTTTAACTCTCCATTTTGTTTCCCCCTCACGTGCACTGACACTCCCCTTGGGAACTCCCACGGCCTTGGCCTTATTTTTCTCACCAGACACACCACTCTCACCAGTCTCACCCAAGGTAGTGTTTTCCTTCGCCCTCTCTTTGTCACGCTCAAGTTGCAACTTAACCTGATCTTCATGGACTTGTGCAGGTGTAAGTGGGTATAATGTAATGGGTTTTCCCTTATGCTGAATGGAATATTTGTTCTTAAACCCATCATGAATAGCTTTCTTATCAAACTGCCACGGTCTGCCCAAAAGAATATGTCCAGGGTGCATCAGTATCACATCACATAGGACATCATCTGTGTATGGCCCAATGGTAAAGCTCAACAATACCTGCTTTGTCACACTTATTTCCCCACAATCATTTAACCACTGCAACTTATAAGGCTTCGGGTGTCTCAAGCAACTCAACCCCAATCGCTCAATCAAAGCTGTGCTAGCAACATTAGTACATGACATGATCCAAGGGACAACATTTGACATGAATGCAGTCACCCAAGGAACATTAGAGCCTTTGCAATTGCCAACATGTCCAATCACACGCCAAAGAGCAAAGAAGATCAGAGAGGCCTTTGCGGGACTAGCTTAGAGCTATGTGACCAGTTACAGCAACCAAGTCAAGTGCACACCAGAGACACATATGGGCATAACCAGAGAGGTTCCCAAGCTTTTTCATTTGACCCAGATCATCTCAGACTGAAGCATAGCAGAGCAGCTTCAGCACCAGCACCCTTTTGACCCGATTTCACCCATTTTGGGACTATGTTGAATTCGGCCAAATGGGGGCATTTTTGTCATTTGTGCTCGACCTTTTGACTTTATTTATGATGTAATTAGCATGGTTGACTATGCCATTAGGCTTAATTATGCTTAGATCTGTACTTAGCCGGAAGCACGTCAATTTACTATAACATGTAAGCACCTCAATTAGTTTAAGTGAGATTAGCTTCTAATCTTTGTTTTAAGTTTATTTAGGTGCAAAAGGACCTTAATGGTCGTGGTTGAGGTGCTTGACTTAGGGCTTTTGGTAATTTTAGCTCTAGGGTCATTTTAGTCTTTTTACTCTCTTGTAACCCTTATTATATGACTCTTCTTTGTATTTTGATGACAACCAACGTAATATACAAAATTTGAAAGAGAGAAAAGCTTGAGCTTTCCATGGCTATGGCCGAAACCTTGTTGAGGGAGGGATTCCCCTTTTCAAGTTCAAATTGACTTATCTAAGCTTGGCAACTTAGTGGCGTCTCCATTGCTAGCAAAATACAATCTGATTTCATGCTTGTGGTTATCATGGACGTGAGTTTCATGGTGGTTAAGGGCTGATCTTGGTTGGGTTTTGTTCCTAGAAAATCAGTATTCAAAGTGACAAGAACTCACTTGGGTTGGAAACCAAGCAAACCCCCAAGCATCTTTCTCAAAACCCCAAGAACTTTGAATACTGATTTTGTAGGAACAAAACCCAACCAAGATCATCCCCTAACCACCATGAAACTCACGTCCATGATAACACAAGCATGAAATCAGATTGTATTTTGCTAGCAATGGAGACGCCACTAAGTTGCCAAGCTTAGATAAGTCAATTTGAACTTGAAAAGGGGAATCCCTCCCTCAACAAGGTTTTGGCCATAGCCATGGAAAGCTCAAGCTTTTCTTTCTTTCAAAATTCTGTATATTATGTTGGTTGTCCAAAAATACAAAGAAGAGGCATATAATAAGGGTTGAAAAAGAGTAAAAAGGCTAAAATGACCCTAGAGCTAAAATTACCAAAAGCCCTAAGTCAAGCACCTCAACCACGACCATTAAGGTCCTTTTGCACCTAAATAAACTTAAAACAAAGATTAGAAGCTAATCTCACTTAAGCTAATTAAGGTGCTTACATGCTATAGTAAATTGACGTGCTTCCGGCTAAGTACAAATCTAAGCATAATTAAGCCTAATGGCATAGTCAACCATGCTAATTACATCATAAATAAAGTCAAAATGTCGAGCACAAATGACAAAAATGCCCCCATTTGGCCGAATTCAACATAGTCCCAAAATGGGTGAAATCGGGTCAAAAGGGTGCTGGTGCTGAAGCTGCTATGCTATGCTTCAGTCTGAGCTGATCTGGGTCAAATGAAAAAGCTTGGGAACCTTTCTGGTTATGCCCATATGTGTCTCTGGTGTGCACTTGACTTGGTTGCTGCAACTGGTCACATAGCTCTAAGCTAGTCCCGCAAAGGCCTCTCTGATCTTCTTTGCTCTTTGACGTGTGATTGGACCTGTTTGCAACAGTTGCATGGGTTCCTCCAAGTTGTTAGCTGCATCCTGTAATGTCTCTAGTGTGGTTGGACTCATGTCACAAAGTTCTTGGGGTTTTGAGAAAGATGCTTGGGGGTTTGCTTGGTTTCAAACCCAAGTGAGTTCTTGTCAGTACAACTGCCCCCATCTATGATCATACTACACCCATTGCCATTCACACGACACCTAGTATGGAATATGTTCTCCCTCTACTGCACACTCTCATCCTCTACAACATGTGCACTCAAAGCACGCTTGACAACTAAGGATAAGTTATCGAGCGGGTATCCAGCTCCCTCGTGGTCACTAGCATCCTCCAACTGTGACATCTCATCCTCAACCTCACTATCAGTAGAGTACACCTCTCCACTCTTCTTATCAATCACTACGCCTATTGGGACATTGTGAAGCATAGTGTCCCATGCCCAAACATTTGAAACACTTTACATCCTTAGTTCTAGTAGCTGCACCCTCAGGTTTTGGTCTAGTTTTGCTCGGTTCTGCAGCCTCTTTACCTTTGGCACTAGGTTCGACCCTAGGCTTATTAAAGCCTCCACTGAACTCGCCTCTAGGATTGTCAAAGCCTCCATCTCGCTTCTCATTCGGAACCCATTTCCTCTTCCATGCAGAAGTAGCCTGATGCCATATCTGGATGTTGACTTTTCTTGAGTTGCCTTTCTACCTTGATAGCCATGTGAAACATATCCTCCAAATCAACATAGTGATGCAACTCCACCATGTTTAAAATCTCTCTATTCAAGCCCCTTATAAACCGTGCCATAGTAGCTTCTGCATCCTCAACTACATTTGCCCTGATCATGGTCCATCTCTGTGTAATAGTCCTCAACACTTTTGGTCCCCTGATGTTGTAGTTTCTGATACAATTCCCTATAGTAATGACTAGGTATAAATCTATTTCTCATGAGACCTCTAAGTTCTGCCCATGTCTGAACTGGTCTCTCATAATTTCTCCTCCGAGTAGAGATAAGTTGATCCCACCAAATCATAGCATAATTGGTAAACTTAATTTCTGCCAGATTGATCTTCTTCTCGTCTGAGTAGTGATGACAGTTGAAAATCAATTCTATTTTATTTTCCCATTCTAAACAAGCTTCAGGATCATTCTTGTCGTGGAATGTTGGTATCTTGATCTTGATGTTGCCTAGATCACCATCTATATCTCCTCGTCTACCATATCCCCTTCTATCATAATCCTCTCTTCAGGCATCAAATGCACCTCTATCATCAAACCGTCTATCCCTCCTATCATTCCTCATATCAAACCTCCTATTATGCCTCCTATCATGCCCAGGCTGAAATCTCTCCTCCACATCATCAAGACCATCAGAATCATCAAACTCATTTTCAACTTCCTCTTCAGCTGGTGGTACATACTGTGGTGGTACACGTCGAGGTGGCACATTATGAGGTGGTGGTACGTTCTGAGGTGGTGGTATATGCTGGGGTGGTGGTGCTCTGGGACCGCTACCAGTTTGAATACTATATACACTCTTGGACAATCTCTCCAAAGCAGTATTCATGTTCTCCATCATATCTGTAAATTTTCTATCCAAGGCCTCGAGCTTTTCATCAATGGTTAGACCTGCCATCTCAACACTAAACAAACAGATTAGAAATAACAAGAAAGTAAAGCAAATATGTAAATCTTCACAATCTCACGTGTTTACACTCGAATGATATCACTCCACTCGTGTTTGCACTCTATTGGCTTTTACCCGATATTGTGCTCACAATCACTGCCTTTTACCACTCTTGAGTTCGTCCTCAATTCAAATGTGAATCACACTCAATCGAAGAATACAAACCAAATGTAGTCCTCAAGCCAGCATGAAACACAAGATCTAATAATATATATGGGACATGTGGAAACAAAATGCGAACAAGAATAGCAATGACGAAGACTCAATCAATAATACTTAAACTAGAGTATTTGGAATAAGGAAATAAACAATTAGCACAATGTAAAAAAAATAAGCATGCAAATTCACGGTCGTAAGCAATTTCGGGAGAAAATTTGGCACCTCTATAGAAATTTTGATGGAATACCCTCCACGGGCACCTAAATGATAATATGGAACAAACCAAATTCAACCAAAATTTTTCACTTTTTTACTCTTTTTTTTTGCTCTAGTGATCACTATCACTCAAGTCCTCGTTTTTTTTTTTTTTGGTAATTTCGGATGCTGATATTGTGGTTCTGAAATCAGGGTCTGAGCAGAAGTTAAGTTAAGTTCTGATGCTAAGGTTCTGATTTCAGAGGCTGATTTCAGGTTCTGATTTCATAGGCTAATTTAGGTTCTGATTTCATAGGTTGATTTTCAGGGTCTGATTTCAGAGGCTGTGTTTCAGGAACTAATTTCAGAGTCTGAAGGGGCTAATTTTCAGGGTTCGATTTCAGAGGCTGAGTTCAGGGTCTGATTTCAGAGGCTAAGTTTTCAGGGTCTGATTGTATAGTCTGATTTTAGAGGCTAAGTTTCAGGGTCTGATTTCAGAGTCTGAATCTGATGGTTTATTTTCTTTTCTCACTTCACTAGGGTTTTAGAAACAATTCACACAGCCGCCCAAGAACATGCTTATTTCTTCAACATATGCTAAAGAACAGAATGTATATGACTAACTATATGAAGAATACAACAAAACCCAGGTCCATAAATAAACAAAGATTATGGACTGATATGAAGAACAACAACAAAAACCCAGAACGGGAAAATGATAAAAGATGAACTGATATGCAGAACATAACAAAATGAAAACAGAAACAAGATCCATCAAGAACTTAAACGAAAATAACAAAGAACGAAAATAAAAACAGTATAAAAAAAAAAGTAAAGATAGGAAAATGAGACCTTGGAACCCTGAGCTCTAGATACCAAATAACAAGAAACACACTTGGATTCGAAATCCAAGAAAACCCCAAGCAACGGACAGAACCCCTAGAACCGCGATTTGATTTTGTAGGAACAAAACCCTTCCAAGGTCACAAAGAAGACCCACAAAGAACTTGCCCTTGAGAACCTTTAAGATGATTCCTTGTAGTGTTTTGCTAGCAATGGAGACGCCACTAAGCTTGCTAAACTTAGATAAGTCGATTCAAACTTGAAAATGGGAATCCCTCCCTTACAAGAATTCGGCCTTAGCCAAAGCTTTAAGCTTATGTGTTTACAAATTTCGTTGATTGTTCCAAAAAGAAAAAGAAAGAAATTTTAAATAGTGTTACAAAGAGAAACTGATAAGAAACCCACTTGGATTCGAAATCCAAGCAAACCCCAAGCAACGGACAAAACCCCAAGAACCGCGAATATGATTTTGTAGAAACAAAACCCTTCCAAGGCCACAAAGAAGACCCACAAAGAACTTGCCCTTGAGAACCTTTAAGATGAATCCTTGTAGTGTTTTGCTAGCAATGGAGACGCCACTAAGTTTGCCAAAACTTAGATAAGTCGATTCAAACTTGAAAAGGGGAATCCCTCCCTTACAAGAATTCGGCCATAGCCAAAGCTTTAAGCTTTTTATTTTTTTTATAAATTTCGTTGGTTCCTTCCAATGAAGTAGAAAGTAAGCTTAAATAGTGTTACAAAAAGAAACCCTAAAGGCATAAAGACAACAATGCCCCTAAAAACGAAATTACACAAATATCAAGTCTTTAAGTCTTCAAATGCCTAGGAAGCTTTATTCTAAACTGATTTGGGCCAAGTGAAATGGTTTTGGGCCATTTCCATCGAAGCCCACATGCATCTCTATTTGTTTGTTGCAGTCGGCCATAAAACTCTGAACTAATCCCGCCATTGCTTCTCTGAGTCTTTTGGTCCTCTGCCTCGTAATTGGCCCTTCTGGTACTTGTAATGCGTCATTTGGTTTGTTGTCGGCCTGGATCATGTCATCCCTCCCTCTTGAAAAGGATTTGACCTCGAATCTGTACCTGCATCAAAAGAAGAGTTAAGTCAGAAACATTAAATGTAGCAGACACATTATACTTACCTTGTAAATCCAGCTTGTATGCATTTTCATTAATCCGTTCCAAAACTTGAAATGGACCATCCCCTCTCGGTTGTAGCTTAGATTTACGTTGTTCAGGAAATCTCTCCTTGCGCATGTGTACCCAAACCCAATCTCCAGGCTGAAATACCACACGCTTTCTTCCCTTATTATCATGAGAAGCATATTGCTCATTCTTTCGTTGTATTTGCTCTCTTTCTTTCTCATGTATGGTGCTTCACCAAATCGGCTTTCCTTTTTCCATCTAGCCCCACATGCTCATCAACAGGAAAAGGTAACAAATCCAATGGAGTTAGTGGCTGAAAACCATAAACAATTTCAAAAGGTGAAAATGATGTAGAAGAATGAATGCTACGATTATATGCAAACTCAATAAATGGCAAACAATCTTCCCAACTCTTCAAATTCTTGCCAACTATAGTGCGCAATAATTGATAAAGTCCTATAACTACCTCTGTTTGTCCATTAGTCTGTGGATGACATGTGGTAGAATACAATAGTTTGGTGCCTAGTTTAGCCCACAACCCTTCCAAAAATGGCTAAGGAACTTAACATCTCTATCAGATACAATACTCCTAGGTATACCATGGAGTCGCACTATGTCTCTGAAAAATAAATCTGCAATGTTTGTAGCATCATCGGTTTTATGACATGCAATGAAATGAGCCATTTTACTAAACCTATCAACTACAACAAAGATTGAATCTCTACCCCTCTTTGTCCTAGGCAAACCTAACACAAAATCCATCGATATATCAACCCAGGGTTCACTAGGTACAGGCAAAGGAGTATACAAACCATGTGGCATTAATTTAGATTTAGCATGCTTACATGTTAGACACTTATCACAAATATGCTCAAGATCACGTTTCATTTTAGGCCAATAAAAGTGCTCATGTAAAATAGCTAAAGTCTTAGTAATCCCAAAATGCCCCATCAAACCTCCCCCATGCGCTTCCTTCACAAGCAACTCACGTATACTACAAGTAGGAACACACAACCTGTTCGCTTTAAATAAGAATCCGTCATGAATGTAAAACTTTCTAAAAGATGACTTTTCACAAGTAGCAAAAATCTCACCAAAATCAGAATCACACTCATATAATTCCTTAATCAAATCAAATCCCAACATCCGTGCATGCATTGAAGTAAGTAAAACATACCTGTGAGATAATGCATCGGCCACTATGTTTTCTTTACCTTGCTTGTAGCGTATAACACATGGAAATGACTCAACGAATTCCATCCATTTTGCGTATCGCTTATTCAGCTTACCTTGACCCTTCAAGTGTTTTAATGATTCATGGTCGGTGTGGATCACGAACTCTTTAGGCCACAAGTAGTGCTGCCATGTCTCAAGTGCTCTCGCAAGCGCATATAACTCTTTGTCATACGTGGGGTACCTCAAAGCTGCTCCATTCAGCTTCTCACTAAAATAGGCTATTGGCCGCTTTTCTTGCATGAGAACTACTTCAATACCTAACCCTGATTCGTCGCACTCAATCTCAAATGTCTTCTCGAAGTTGGGTAGTGCTAAAATGGGTGCACTGCATAACTTCGCTTTAAGGTCCTGGAATGCTCGCTCTTGCGCCTCGCCCCATTGAAAACCAATTGTCTTCTTTACTACCTCAGTCAATGGCGCGGCAATGCTACTGAAGTCCTTGACAAATCTCCTATAGAAGCTCGCTAACCCATGAAAGCTTCGGACTTCTGTCACTGTAGTTGGTGTAGGCCATTCCGGAATTACCTTTACCTTCTCCACATCTACCTCGATGCCACAACAAAGCCAAGAAAAACAATTCTATCCATGCAAAATGTGCATTTGTCAGAGTTAGCATACAATTGTTCTTTTCGTAAAACATCAAGTACATGCTCCAAATGCATTACATGCTCATCTAGTAATTACTATAAACTAAGATGTCATCAAAATAAACCACAACAAACTTACCTAAAAATGCACGCATAACATGATTCATCAATCTCATAAATGTGCTAGGTGCGTTTGAGAGACCAAATGGCATAACTAACCATTCATACAAGCCATACTTAGTCTTAAATGCAGTTTTCCACTCATCTCCCTCTCTCATGCGAATTTGATGGTATCCACTCTTTAAATCAATCTTACTAAAAATTTTGGAACCATGCAATTCATCCAACATGTCATCTAGTCTAGGAATGGGGTGACGATACTTTACCGTAATATTGTTGATAGCTCGGCAGTCAACGCACATACGCCACGTCCCATCTTTCTTAGGAACTAGAAGCACTGGTACTGCACAAGGACTCATGCTTTCCCTTACATACCCCTTGTCCATCAACTCTCGTACATGCCTTTGTAGCTCCTTTGTCTCCTCAGGATTGCTCCTATAAGCCGGTCTGTTAGGAATGACTGCTCCAGGTATGAAGTCTATCTGGTGTTCAATACCTCTAATGGCTGGAAGCCCACTAGGTATGTCCTCTGTCAGTACGTCACTGTAATCCTGCAAAAGAGATGAAATAGACACAGGAAGCAAATGGTCAGAGTTAGTAAAATAAATATGAGGCTCCTTATAGACTAACAATAACATGAGCTTGCTAGCCTTGAACGCTTTCCTTGTTTCACCCTCACCCATGTAGAAACTCTTTTTAACTCTCCCTTTTGTTTCCCCCTTACGTTCACTCACACTCCCCTTGGAAACTCCCACGGCCTTGGCCTTATTTTTCTCACCAGATACACCACTCTCACTAGTCTCACCAAGGTGGTGTTTCCCTTCGCTCTCTCTTTGTCACGCTCAAGTTGCAACTTAACCTGATCTTCATGGACTTGTGCAGGTGTAAGTGGGTATAATGTAATGGGTTTTCCCTTATGCTGAAAAGAGTTTGTTCTTGAACCCATCATGAATAACCTTCTTATCAAACTGCCACGGCCTGCCCAAAAGAATATGTCCTGTATGCATCGGTATCACATCACATAGGACATCATCTGTGTATGGCCCAATGGTAAAGCTCAACAATACCTGCTTTGTCACACTTATTTCCCCACAATCATTTAACCACTGGCAACTTGTAAGGCTTCGGGTGTCTTAAGCAACTCAACCCCAATCGCTCAATCAAAGCTGTGCTAGCAACATTAGTACAACTGCCCCCATCTATGATCATACTACATCCCTTGCCATTCACACGGCACCTAGTATGGAATATTCTCTCTCCCTCTGCTGCACACTCTCATCCTCTACAACATGTGCACTCAAAGCACGCTTGACAACTAAGGATAAGTTATCCAGCGGGTATGCAGCTCCCTCATGGTCACTAGCATCCTCCAACTCTGGCATCTCCTCCTCAACCTCACTATCGGTAGAGTACACCTCTCCACTCTTTTTATCAATCACTAAGGTACGCCTATTGGGACATTGTGAAGCATAGTGTCCCATGCCCAAACACTCTGAAACTTTTACATCCTTAGTTCTAGTAGCTGCACCCTCAGGTTTTGGTCTAGTTTTGCTCGGTTCTGCAGCCTCTTTACCCTTGGCACTAGGTTCGGCCCTAGGCTTATTAAAGCCTCCACTGAATTCGCCTCTAGGCTTGTCAAAGCCTCCATCTCGCTTCTCATTCGGAACCCATTTCCCTTTCCATGCAGAAGTAGCCTGAGTACCAAATCTGGATGTTGACTTTTTCTTGAGTTGCCTTTCTATCTTGATAGCCATGTGAAGCATATCCTCCAAATCAACATAATGATGCAACTCCACCATGTTTGCAATCTCTCTATTCAAGCCCCCTAGAAACCGTGCCATAGTAGCTTCTGCATCCTCCTCAACTACATTTGCCCTGATCATGGCAACTTCCATCTCTGTGTAATAGTCCTCAACACTTTTGGTCCCCTGATACAGATGTTGTAGTTTCTGATACAACTCCCTATAGTAATGGCTGGGTATAAATCTCTTTCTCATGAGACCCCTAAGTTCTGCCCATGTCTGAACCGGTCTCTCATAGTTTCTCCTCCGAGTAGAGACAAGATGATCCCACCAAATCATAGCATAATCGGTAAACTCAATTGCTGCCAGGCTGATCTTCTTCTCGTCTGAGTAGTGATGACAGTTGAAAATCAATTCTATTTTCTTTTCCCATTCTAAATAAGCTTCAGGATCATTTTTGCCTTGGAATGTTGGTATCTTGATCTTGATGCTACCTAGATCACCATCTACATCTCCTCGCCTACCATATCCTCTCTGATCATAATCCCCTCTTCTGGCATCAATGCACCTCTATCATCAAACCGTCTATCCCTCCTATCATTCCTCCTATCAAACCTCCTATTAGGCCTCCTATCATGCCCAGGCTGAAATCTCTCCTCCACATCATCAAAACCATCAGAATCATCAAACTCATTTTCAGCTTCCTCTCATCTGGTGGTACATACTGTGGTGGTACACGGTGAGGTGGCACACTGTGAGGTGGTGGTACATTCTGAGTGGTGGTACTCTGGGACCGCTACCAGTTTGAATACTCTCTACACTCTTGGACAATCTCTCCAAAGCAGTAGTATCATGTTCTCCATCATATCTGTAAATTTCCTATCCAAAGCCTCAAGCTTTTCATCAGTAGTTAGACCTGCCATCTCAACACTAAACAAACAGATTATAAATAACAAGAAAGTAAGCAAATATGACATGATCTAGGCAAACAACAACAAATGACGCATTACAAGTACCAGAAGGGCCAATTACGAGGCAGAGGACCAAAAGACTTAGAGAAGCAATGGCGGGATTAGTTCAGAGTTTTATGGCCGGCTGCAACAAACAAATAGAGGCCATGTGGGCTTCGATGGAAAGGCCCAAAGCACCATTTCACTTGGCCCAAATCAGTTTAAGAATAAAGCTTTCTAGGCATTTAAAGACTTAAAGACTTAGAGTTTGTAATTATTTTCGTTTTTTAGGGGCATTATTGTCTTTAATGCCTTTAGGGTTTCTTGTTGTACAATATTTAAGCTTTCTTTCTTCTTCTTTTGAGGCACCAACGAATTTGTAAAACTCAAAAAGCTTAAAGCTTTGGCTATGGCCGAATTATTGTAAGGGAGGGATTCCCCTTTTCAAGTTTGAATCGACTTATCTAAGTTTGGTGGCAAACTTAGTGGCGTCTCCATTGCTAGCAAAACACTACAAGGATTCATCTTAAAGGTTCTCAAGGGCAAGTTCTTTGTGGGTCTTCTTTGTGGCCTTGGAAGGTTTTGTTCCTACAAAAATCATATTCGCGGTTCTTGGGGTTCTGTCCGTTGCTTGGGGGTTGGCTTGGATTTCGAATCCAAGTGGGTTTCTTGTCAAAATATGTAAATCCTCACAATCTCACGTGTTACACTCGAATGATATCACGCTCCACTCGTGTTTGCACTCTATTGTCTTTTAACTACCGCGATATTGTGCTCACAATCACTGCCTTTTACCACTTTTGAGTTCGTCCTCAATTCAAATGTGAACCACACTCAATCCAAGAATACAAACAAATGTAGTCCTCAAGCTAGCATGAACACAACGGACCCAATAATATATATATATATATATATATATGGCAGGCGGAAAACAAAATGCGAACAGGAATAGTGATGACGGAGACTCAATCAATAATACTTAAACTAGAGTAATTAGAAATAAGGAGTAAGCAATTAGCACAATGGAAAAAAAAAATAAGCATGCAAATTCACACGGTCGTATGTAATTTCGGGAGAAAATTTGGCACCTCTATAAAAAATTTGATGGAATACCCTCCACGGGCACCTAAATGATAATATGGAACAAACTAGATTCAACCAAAAAAAATCAATTTTTTTTTTTGCTCAAGTGATCACTATCACTCAAGTCCCTTTTTTTTTTTTTTTTTTGATACGTCAGATGCTAAATGTGGTTCTGATTTCAGAGGCTGATTTAGGTTCTGATTTCAGAGGCTAGTTTTCAAAGCCTGATTTCAGAGTCTGATGAGGGTCTGAATCCAGGGTCTGAATTTAGAGGCTGCTGGTCAGTGTCTGATTTCAGAGTCGAATAAGGGTCTGATTTCAGGGTCTGAATTCAGAGGCTAATTTTCAGAGGTTACTGGTCAGGGTCTGATTTCAGAGGCTACTGGTCTGGGTCTGATTTCAGAGGCTAAGTTTCAGAGTCTGATCTCAGAGTCTAATTCAATGTTAAGTTTCAAGGTCTGAACTCAGAGTCTTGATTTCAGAGGCAGATTCAAAGGTTACGTTTTAGGTCTGATTTCAGACTTCACTTAGTTTTTTTCAGGGTCTGATTTCACACTTCACTAGGGTTTAGAAACAAAACACACAGCCGCCAAGAAAATGCTTATTTCTTAACATATGCTAAAGAACAGAATGACTATGACGAACTGATAGGAAGAATAGAACAGAAGCCCAGAACTGGAAAAAGTGATAAAGATGAACTGATATGCAACTAGGATGAACTGACAGTAAGAACAGAACAAAAAAAATTCAGACTGGAAAATGATAAAAGATGAACTGATATGCAAAACAACAAAACCAGATCCAGAATATGCTTCACAACAAAACCAGATCCAGAATATAAACAAAACAAAAACAGCAACAAGATCCAACAAGAACTGAAACGAAAATAACAAAGAACAAAAGAAAAACAGAATCAAACAAAAGGAAAGTAAGAAAAATCAGACCTTGGAACCCTGAGCTCTAGATACCAAAGGACAAGAAACCCACTTGGATTCGAAATCCAAGCAAACCCCAAGCAACGGACAGAACCCCAAGAACCGCGAATATGCTTTTGTAGAAACAAACCCTTCCAAGGCTACAAAGAAGACCCACAAAGAACTTTCCCTTGAGAACCTTAAGATGAATCCTTGTAGTGTTTTGCTAGCAATGGAGATGCCACTAAGTTTACCAAAACTTAGATAAGTCGATTCAAACTTGAAAAGGGGAATCCCTCCCTTACAAGAATTCGGCCATAGCCAAAGCTTTAAGCTTTTAGTTTTTTTATAAATTTCGTTGGTTCCTTCCAATGAAGAAGAAAGTAAGCTTAAATAGTGTTACAAAACGAAACCCTAAAGGCATAAAGATAAAAATGTCCCTAAAACGAAATTACACAATATCAAGTCTTTAAGTCTTCAATGCCTAGGAAGCTTTATTCTAAAATGAATTGGGCCAAGTGAAATGGTTTTGGGCCCTTTCCATCGAAGCCCACATGCATCTCTATTTGTTTGTTGCAGTCGGTCAAAAAACTCTGAACTAATCCCGCCATTGCTTCTTCTGAGTCTTTTGGTCCTCTGCCTCGTAATGGCCCTTCTGGTACTTGTAATGCGTCATTGGTTTTTGTCGGCCTGGATCATGTCAGAAACCCTAAAGGCATAAAGACAACAATGCCCCTAAAGGCTAAATTATAAAAATACCAAAGTCTTCAAGTCTTCAAAGGCCTATGAAGCTTCATTCAGAACTGATTTGAGCCAAGTGAAGTGGCTTTGGGCCCTCTATATTTAAGCCCACATGCGTCTCTATTTGTTTGTTGCAATCGGCCATAACACTTTGAACTAATCCTGTCATTGTTTCTCTGAGTCTTTTGTCCTCTGCCTCGTAATTGGCCCTTCTGGTACTTGTAATGGTCTTTTGCTTTGTTGTCGGCCTGGATCATGTCAACGCTGGTGATTCAGTCTTGGCTAGAGTTCATGCTCTTTTCATACTTTACTTTCGTTGTTACTATAAATTCGGTTGCTGTCTTTAACACCAACTTATTTTCCATACCTGGTTGCATGCTAGGATATCCCTCTTTTATTGTTTCTATAATCTTGCTCTATCAAGTTTCGTTAATAAGGTATATGCAAATATACACAAGCTTATAAAATTTCATCTTTATTCAAATGACTGTTTACGTAAATTATACCTTATGTATCACCCACTGTACTAAATGTAGTATTGTAGTAAACCTATCTTCTCGATTCCATAGTATATTACACCTCTACCAAACCACCCATACCCGAGGCTAAGGTCATCCCAAACCCGTGGTAGTTTGGTCACTTAAACTATGGCTGATTACTTTATATAGATTAACGTGAGTTAAAATGTAATAGAATTTTGGTTCATTCTAATGCTGAGAAATCTTGTTGTTACGCACTTTTTTCTTCGATTACTTAGTATTCGCTCCTACTTATCGTCGCACCCCGATAGTTCCATTTCCAAATCTTTTACTTGATGATCTTTTTCATCTTCTTTCCTGCTTTATTCCATGACTGAATTTAGTGATCTATGCCTTGGGATATCCCTCATGGATTCACTATTTTCTAGGAATGTCTTAGGGACAATCATCGAGATTCATTTTTGTTATTGTGGTCTAACGAGGGTGGGTGACAAGAACTCACTTGGGTTGGAAACAAGCAAACCCCAAGCATCTTTCTCAAACCCCAAGAACTTTGAATACTGATTTTGTAGGAACAAACCCAACCAAGATCAGCCCCTAACCACCATGAAACTCACGTCCATGATAACCACAAGCATGAAATCAGATTGTATTTTGCTAGCAATGGAGACGCCACTAAGTTGCCAAGCTTAGATAAGTCAATTTGAACTTGAAAAGGGGAATCCCTCCCTCAACAAGGTTTTGGCCATAGCCATGGAAAGCTCAAGCTTTTCTCTCTTTCAAAATTCTGTATATCACGTTGGTTATGCAAAAATACAAAGAAGAGTCATATAATAAGGGTTACAAAAGAGTAAAAAGACTAAAATGACCCTAGAGCTAA